>CM056720.1:157317631-157497115 GCA_029844215.1 Przewalskia tangutica
TGCTTTTTCATAGCCAACGTCACATATTATTGCATTTCTAGCGTAGAAACTCAAATTCGTGATTTTTGCCCTTTCTGGATATTAGCACATGAATTTTCTAGTGTCCGACTACTGGTCTCGATTGGCCTAAAATTCACCCATCTATCAAAAATAGGTTGGTGATCGACACCCATAACTTTTTCATAGCCAACGTCACATATTATTGCATTTCTGCGTAGAAACTCAAATTCGTGATTTTTTGCACTTTCGTGGATATTAGCACATGAATTTTCTAGAATTCGGTCACGGTTTCGATTGGCCTAAAATTCGGTCGGTCTACGATTGGCCTCAAATTGTGATCTATCAAAAATAGGTAGGTGATCGACACCATAACTTTGTTATAGCCAACGTCACATATTATTGCATTTCTAAGCGTAGAAACTCAAATTCGTGATTTTTGCCCTTTTCATGGATATTAGCACATGAATTTTCTAGAGTCCCGACGACGGTCTCTGATTGGCCTAAAATTCACCCAGTCTATCAAAAATAGGTTGGTGATCGACACCCATAACTTTTTCATAGCCAACGTCACATATTATTGCATTTCTAAGCGTAGAAACTCAAATTCGTGATTTTTTTGCACTTTCGGTGGATATTAGCACATGAATTTTCTAGAATCCGGTCGACGGTCTCTGATTAGCCTAAAATTCACACGGTCAATCACAAACAGTCTTGTGATCGATACCCATCACTTCGTCATGGCCGATGTCGCATTTTATTGAATTTCTAAGCGTAGAAACTCAAATTCGTGATTTTTTTGCACTTTCGGTGGATATTAGCACATGAATTTTCTAGAATTCGGTCGACGGTTTCTGATTGGCCTAAAATTCACCCAGTGTATCAAAAATAGGTTGGTGATCGACACCCATAACTTTTTCATAGCCAACGTCACATATTATTGCATTTCTAAGCGTAGAAACTCAAATTCGTGATTTTTTTGCACTTTCGGTGGATATTAGCACATGAATTTTCTAGAGTCCCGACGACGGTCTCTGATTGGCCTAAAATTCACACCGTCTATCTAAAATAGGTTGGTTATAGACACCCATAACTTTTCATAGCCAACGCCACATACTATTGCATTTCTAAGCGTAGAAACTCAAATTCGTGATTTTTGCACTTTCGATTGGATAGCACATGAATTTTCTAGAATCCGGTCGACGGTCTCTGATTGGCCTAAAATTCACCAAGTCTATCAAAAATAGGTTTGTGATCGACACCCATAACTTTTTCATAGCCAACGTCACATATTATTGCATTTTTAAGCGTAGAAACTCAAATTCGTGATTTTTTTGCCCTTTCGGTGGATATTAGCACATGAATTTTCTAAGTCCGACGACGGTCTCTGATTGGCCTAAAATTCACCCAGTCTATCAAAAATAGGTTGGTGATCGACACCCATAACTTTTTCATAGCCAACGTCACATATTATTGCATTTCTAAGCGTAGAAACTCAAATTCGTGATTTTTTTGCACTTTCGGTGGATATTAGCGCATGAATTTTCTAGAATCTAGTCGATTGTCTCTGATTGGCCTAAAATTCACCCAGTCTATCAAAAATAGGTTTGTGATCGACACCCATAACTTTTTCATAGCCAACGTCACATATTATTGCATTTCTAAGCGTAGAAACTCAAATTCGTGATTTTTTTTAGACTTTCGGTGGATATTAGCACATGAATTTTCTAGAATCTGGTCGACGGTCTCTGATTGGCCTAAAATTCACCCAGTGTATCAAAAATAGGCTGGTGATCGACACCCATAACTTTTTCATAGCCAACGTCACATATTATTGCATTTCTAAGCGTAGAAACTCAAATTCGTGATTTTTTTGCCCTTTCGGTGGATATTAGCACATGAATTTTCTAGTGTCCCGACTACGGTCTCTGATTGGCCTAAAATTAACCCAGTCTATAAAACATAGGTTGGTGATCGACACCCATAACTTTTTCATAGCCAACGTCACATATTATTGCATTTCTAAGCGTAGAAACTCAAATTCGTGATTTTTTTGCACTTTCGGTGGATTTTAGCACATGAATTTTCTAGAATCTGGTCGACGGTCTCTGATTGGCCTAAAATTCACCCAGTCTATCAAAAATAGGTTGGTGATCGACACCCATAACTTTTTCATAGCCAACGTCACATATTATTGCATTTCTAAGCGTAGAAACTCAAATTCGTGATTTTTTTGCACTTTCGGTGGATATTAGCACATGAATTTTCTAGAGTCCCGACGACGGTCTCTGATTGGCCTAAAATTCACCCAGTCTATCAAAAATAGGTTGGTGATCGACACCCATAACTTTTTCATAGCCAACGTCACATATTATTGCATTTCTAAGCGTAGAAACTCAAATTCGTGATTTTTTTGCACTTTCGGTGGATATTAGCGCATGAATTTTCTAGAATCTAGTCGATTGTCTCTGATTGGCCTAAAATTCACCCAGTCTATCAAAAATAGGTTTGTGATCGACACCCATAACTTTTTCATAGCCAACGTCACATATTATTGCATTTCTAAGCGTAGAAACTCAAATTCGTGATTTTTTGCCCTTTCGGTGGATATTAGCACATGAATTTTCTAGAATCATCGACGGTCTGATTGGCCTAAAATTCACCCAGTCTATCAAAAATAGGCTGGTGATCGACACCCATAACTTTTTCATAGCCAACGTCACATATTATTGCATTTCTAAGCGTAGAAACTCAAATTCGTGATTTTTTGCCCTTTCGGTGGATATTAGCACATGAATTTTCTAGAGTCCCGACGACGGTCTCTGATTGGCCTTAAATTAAACAGTCTATAAAATATAGGTTGGTGATCGACACCCATAACTTTTTCATAGCCAACGTCACATATTATTGCATTTCTAAGCTTAGAAACTCAAATTCGTGATTTTTTTGCACTTTCGGTGGATATTAGCACATGAATTTTCTAGAATTCGGTCGACGGTTTCTGATTGGCCTAAAATTCGGTCTCTGATTGGCCTAAAATTCACCCAGCCTATCAAAAATAGGTTGGTGATCGACACCCATAACTTTTTCATAGCCAACGTCACATATTATTGCATTTCTAAGCGTAGAAACTCAAATTCGTGATTTTTTTGCACTTTCGGTGGATATTAGCACATGAATTTTCTAGAGTCCCGACGACGGTCTCTGATTGGCCTAAAATTCACCCAGTCTATCAAAAATAGGTTGGTGATCGACACCCATAACTTTTTCATAGCCAACGTCACATATTATTGCATTTCTAAGCGTAGAAACTCAAATTCGTTATTTTTTTGCACTTTCGGTGGATATTAGCACATGAATTTTCTAGAATCCGGTCGACGGTCTCTGATTAGCCTAAAATTCACACGGTCAATCACAAACAGTCTTGTGATCGATACCCATCACTTCGTCATGGCCGATGTCGCATATTATTGCATTTCTAAGCGTAGAAACTCAAATTCGTGATTTTTTTGCACTTTCGGTGGATATTAGCACATGAATTTTCTAGAATTCGGTCGACGGTTTCTGATTGGCCTAAAATTCACCCAGTGTATCAAAAATAGGCTGGTGATCGACACCCATAACTTTTTCATAGCCAACGTCACATATTATTGCATTTCTAAGCGTAGAAACTCAAATTCGTGATTTTTTTGCACTTTCGGTGGATATTAGCACATGAATTTTCTAGAGTCCCGACGACGGTCTCTGATTGGCCTAAAATTCACCCAGTCTATCAAAAATAGGTTGGTGATCGACACCCATAACTTTTTCATAGCCAACGTCACATATTATTGCATTTCTAAGCGTAGAAACTCAAATTCGTGATTTTTTTGCACTTTCGGTGGATATTAGCACATGAATTTTCTAGAATCCGGTCGACGGTCTCTGATTGGCCTAAAATTCACCCAGTCTATCAAAAATAGGTTTGTGATCGACACCCATAACTTTTTCATAGCCAACGTCACATATTATTGCATTTTTAAGCGTAGAAACTCAAATTCGTGATTTTTTTGCCCTTTCGGTGGATATTAGCACATGAATTTTCTAGAGTCCCGACGACGGTCTCTGATTGGCCTAAAATTCACCAGTCTATCAAAAATAGGTTGGTGATCGACACCCATAACTTTTTCATAAGGGCGATTTCCATGCATAACGATGAACGCCGCGGATTTTAGCCATTTCCGCCCCTCCGTTAACCATTGCAGACGAAACCTATCCCAATAGCTTCGTCTTCTCTAGCCCGTCAATTCCATAGTACCCTTGACCTTCGATTCTAGCTATATCATCGGAACTTTCAGATCGATAAACTCCCTAGTTTTCCGATCGTCTTTTCCTTTTTCCGGCTAACTCCGGCTAAGTCGAGGTTCAGGGGTGGTACCAATAGCTTCACCTTCTCCCTCCCGTCATTTCTATACCCTCTACACTCGTCAATTCATTCTATTTCGTCGAATCATTCAAACCTCTATCCCCGTAACCCTAGACGACGATACTGGACTTTACAGTGTTCTTCGAGGTTCGAGTGTTTTACCATTGTATCCATCTTGTTCCTAGCTTCAATTTGATACCAATTTCGTGCCTCAATTCTACCTATTACGCATTTCGTCATTGTTGCACCTTCATTCTTAAAGTTCAGGGCAATGGTTGCTGTTGATCGGCAACCTCCGCTGAGGTTGTCCAATACTCCACCGATTTTCCACCGCTACCACACCCCAACACAACAATTCTCCTCATCGATCAAAATGGAAATTTTCGCGCATAACTCCAGATCCGTGGCATTCCAAATGCTGTTCACCCACTAGCGGGACTACACGTCGGGCATACCCTTGAAAATCAGTATGCTCATGCTATCCAATCTTCAACTGTGATACATGGATCAACGAGTCCTTCTACCACTATAAATAGCCAAATACCAACTCCTTTGCCTTTCAAACAGGTAACCTACTTACATGGGGAACCTACATTCAAGTTTGAACAAGCTGAAATAGATGTCCTGGTTTTGAGACAAAATCTGAAATGGGCAAGACAGGTAAATTCACATGGTATGCCCGACATAGAATTCCTAAGGATCGAGATTCCTAAGCAACCTGCTTAAAGCATGTGTCAATATTGGTTACCTGTGTAGTAGACATGTTCTCATTAGATGCTCCATTAAGGAGGACTATGATGTGTTAATGTCTATCAATGGGTCATTCGATATTAAGAAGAAGAACGTATCTCACCCGATGCGTTCTATGAAATGGGAGATTAACTTCGACCCTACTAAAGAGACCAGCATAGCTTGGGCTTGGATCTCTTTTCCAAACTTACCACCCAATTACTTTGAGGAGTCAACCTTGTTGGCATTTGCTTCAACTATTGGTAGGCCTATTTGTGTAGACAAAGCAACCATAAATAAGACTAGACCTAGTTGTGCTCGCGTCAAAGTTGAGGTTGATTTGTTGAGGGAGCATCCCACCCAATTCACAATCCAAATTGTTAAGGAGGGAGAGGTCATTACCAATTCTTACAAAATTGAGTTTGATGTCCTTCCTAAATATTGCACTAAGTGTTGCCTGCAAGGCCACGATGTGCATCGATGCTGGAAACTTAATCCATCTTTGAAACCTTCAAAAGAGAATCCTCCTCCTCCTTTGCCTTCCAAAGAAACTCCACAAAATCCAAAACCAACTGAAAACTTAATACAACAAAATCCCAATAATCCAAATGATTGGCAGGTGGTTACCGGTAAAAAACAAAAGAAGAACACCCCACAACTACAAAAACAACCTTCCAAAGTCCAACCAAAAAACAAATTAACCCAAAACAAGGATAAACTCACCAAACAAAAACAGGTTGCAGAGGCATCTGCTGTAGTTAATGTTGCTGGTGCTACTGCTTCCTATTTTGGAGGGACTACAGTTGCTACTGCTACTGTTTCCTCTGGTGCTGCTGTGGTTCCTGCTTCCATTGTAGGGAATGATGTTGCTGCTGCCTTTTCACCGATGATCGCTATGCTGGAACCGCCATCGCCGCCAAAGGTGTTCTTGGTTACGATGCGGATCGCAGGTTCCGCGCTGAGGCTACTCCTGCTGAGGCCAATGCTTGCAGCTGTGTTGATGTGGCTGTTGGTGTTGCTGAGGCAGCTGTGGAAGTAGCTGCTGGTGTTGTTGATCGAGTGCGCCAGAATTTCTTCGATTTGTTGCTCCTCCGCCGATGATCTTCGCCGCCGATCTTCCCGTTCTTGATCTTTGCCGCCGCCCGCTCTCTGGAAATGCCGCTGGATAACGCTGATTCGACACTATCTGCTGCCGCTTCGCTTCTAACATCAAAGCAACAATCGCTGCCATGGACTTGTAGAGATGCTGCGGTGGTTGGTGCTTCGTGTGGCTTTGCGTCAGATTTTGAGGAGTCCGTGATGAATATAAGATGGCGATGACTTTCGGATTACATCAAATGCCGAGAGATTGCTATGGCTAGCATCACAAAGACACAAAACCCGTCCATGCCTCAACGATAACTGAGCTGCCACGCCTCTGCACCGCATCTATTCGCATCGTTGAAGGCTTCTGGTCTGCGGTGATGGTGCCATCGATCCGGTGATGACATTACTTCTTGGGTAGTGATATCAAGAGAGTATGAAATTACAGATGAAGAAGAACGGTTTGATTCAGATTATGAAAAATCAGCCACAACGGTGATGATTATGAGGAGGAAGATGATGAGTTTGAGTCAGATGAAGACGGCGAATATGAAATGCTTTCAAAAGAGATACGAGAGCGAGAAGAGGAACGAGTCATTCGGGCAAGCCCATCTAACGACGAGTTTCCGATAGAATGGCCGAACAATAAGAATTTCACGAGTTCAAGTAAAAACAAGGGATAGCCCCATCATCACATCAAGTGCCAAAAACAAGAGGACGACCAAAGAAAAACACGATTCTACAAAACCACAAAGATTACCCAATAGAACCAGATATAGATGATCAAGTTCCAACAATATTTGGAAGAGGACAAGGAATCGACACAACATCTAGAATTTTTTATAAGCCCAAAGCGTGATTTCACCTTTGTACTTATAATTTATTCTCATTACTTTAGCATTATCTTGTGTAACATCATCACAGAGTGTATTATAAACTCTGTGATGATCATAGAGTACTTGGTTTTGGCTTCTTTCTTTTTGCACTCTTGCTTTTAGAGGCTGCGTGCCTCGATCGGATTAGTCAGTCTTCATCAGGCTTTTTCCTGCAGGGCCCTGTATCCTTATTATCGATAAATCAAAAATCGCCTTATAAAAAAAAAAAAAAAATAACTTTTTCATAGCCAACGTCACATATTATTGCATTTCTAAGCGTAGAAACTCAAATTCGTGATTTTTTTGCACTTTCGGTGGATATTAGCACATGAATTTTCTAGAATCTAGTCGATTGTCTCTGATTGGCCTAAAATTCACCCAGTCTATCAAAAATAGGTTTGTGATCGACACCCATAACTTTTTCATAGCCAACGTCACATATTATTGCATTTCTAAGCGTAGAAACTCAAATTCGTGATTTTTTTGCACTTTCGGTGGATATTAGCACATGAATTTTCTCGAGTCCCGACGACGGTCTCTGATTGGCCTAAAATTCACCCAGTCTATAAAACATAGGTTGGTGATCGACACCCATAACTTTTTCATAGCCAACGTCACATATTATTGCATTTCTAAGCGTAGAAACTCAAATTCGTGATTTTTTTGCACTTTCGGTGGATATTAGCACATGAATTTTCTAGAATTCGGTCGACGGTTTCTGATTGGCCTAAAATTCGGTTGACGGTCTCTGATTGGCCTAAAATTGACCCAGTCTATCAAAAATAGGTAGGTGATCGACACCCATAACTTTGTCATAGCCAACGTCACATATTATTGCATTTCTAAGCGTAGAAACTCAAATTCGTGATTTTTTTGCCCTTTCGGTGGATATTAGCACATGAATTTTCTAGAGTCCCGACGACGGTCTCTGATTGGCCTAAAATTCACCCAGTCTATCAAAAATAGGTTGGTGATCGACACCCATAACTTTTTCATAGCCAACGTCACATATTATTGCATTTCTAAGCGTAGAAACTCAAATTCGTGATTTTTTTGCACTTTCGGTTGATATTAGCACATGAATTTTCTAGAATCCGGTCGACGGTCTCTGATTAGCCTAAAATTCACACGGTCAATCACAAACAGTCTTGTGATCGATACCCATCACTTCGTCATGGCCGATGTCGCATATTATTGCATTTCTAAGCGTAGAAACTCAAATTCGTGATTTTTTTGCACTTTCGGTGGATATTAGCACATGAATTTTCTAGAATTCGGTCGACGGTTTATGATTGGCCTAAAATTCACCCAGTGTATCAAAAATAGGTTGGTGATCGACACCCATAACGTTTTCATAGCCAACGTCACATATTATTGCATTTCTAAGCGTAGAAACTCAAATTCGTGATATTTTTGCTCTTTCGGTGGATATTAGCACATGAATTTTCTAGAGTCCCGACGACGGTCTATGATTGGCCTAAAATTCACCCAGTCTATCAAAAATAGGTTGGTGATCGACACCCATAACTTTTTCATAGCCAACGTCACATATTATTGCATTTCTAAGCGTGGAAACTCAAATTTGTGATTTTTTTGCACTTTCGGTGGATATTAGCACATGAACTTTCTAGAATCCGGTCGACGGTCTCTGATTGGCCTAAAATTCACCCAGTCTATCAAAAATAGGTTTGTGATCGACACCCATAACTTTTTCATAGCCAACGTCACATATTATTGCATTTTTAAGCGTAGAAACTCAAATTCGTGATTTTTTGCCCTTTCGGTGGATATTAGCACATGAATTTTCTAGAGTCCCGACGACGGTCTCTGATTGGCCTAAAATTCACCCAGTCTATCAAAAATAGGTTGGTGATCGACACCCATAACTTTTTCATAGACAACGTCACATATTATTGCATTTCTAAGCGTAGAAACTCAAATTCGTGATTTTTTTGCACTTTCGGTGGATATTAGCACATGAATTTTCTAGAATCTAGTCGATTGTCTCTGATTGGCCTAAAATTCACCCAGTCTATCAAAAATAGGTTTGTGATCGACACCCATAACTTTTTCATAGCCAACGTCACATATTATTGCATTTCTAAGCGTAGAAACTCAAATTCGTGATTTTTTTTGCACTTTCGGTGGATATTAGCACATGAATTTTCTAGAATCTGGTCGACGGTCTCTGATTGGCCTAAAATTCACCCAGTGTATCAAAAATAGGCTGGTGATCGACACCCATAACTTTTTCATAGCCAACGTCACATATTATTGCATTTCTAAGCGTAGAAACTCAAATTCGTGATTTTTTTGCCCTTTCGGTGGATATTAGCACATGAATTTTCTAGTGTCCCGACTACGGTCTCTGATTGGCCTAAAATTCACCCAGTCTATCAAAAATAGGTTGGTGATCGACACCCATAACTTTTTCATAGCCAACGTCACATATTATTGCATTTCTAAGCGTAGAAACTCAAATTCGTGATTTTTTTGCACTTTCGGTGGATATTAGCACATGAATTTTCTAGAATTCGGTCGACGGTTTCTGATTGGCCTAAAATTCGGTTGACGGTCTCTGATTGGCCTAAAATTGACCCAGTCTATCAAAAATAGGTAGGTGATCGACACCCATAACTTTGTCATATCCAACGTCACATATTATTGCATTTCTAAGCGTAGAAACTCAAATTCGTGATTTTTTTGCCCTTTCGGTGGATATTAGCACATGAATTTTCTAGAGTCCCGACGACGGTCTCTGATTGGCCTAAAATTCACCCAGTCTATCAAAAATAGGTTGGTGATCGACACCCATAACTTTTTCATAGCCAACGTCACATATTATTGCATTTCTAAGCGTAGAAACTCAAATTCGTGATTTTTTTGCACTTTCGGTGGATATTAGCACATGAATTTTCTAGAATCCGGTCGACGGTCTCTGATTAGCCTAAAATTCACACGGTCAATCACAAACAGTCTTGTGATCGATACCCATCACTTCGTCATGGCCGATGTCGCATATTATTGCATTTCTAAGCGTAGAAACTCAAATTCGTGATTTTTTTGCACTTTCGGTGGATATTAGCACATGAATTTTCTAGAATTCGGTCGACGGTTTCTGATTGGCCTAAAATTCACCCAGTGTATCAAAAATAGGCTGGTGATCGACACCCATAATGTTTTCATAGCCAACGTCAGATATTATTGCATTTCTAAGCGTAGAAACTCAAATTCGTGATTTTTTTGCACTTTCGGTGGATATTAGCACATGAATTTTCTAGAGTCCCGACGACGGTCTCTGATATCACATGCCCTCTAAATGTACATGTTGTACCAAGCCACAAGAAGAATTTGTGGAACATGTATTTGCACAAAGCGATACTGCAATACAAGTCTGGGAATATTTCTCCAAAGCTGTTGGAATCTCTACCAGAGGGAAACTATTCAAACAAATAGTGAGAGAATGGTGGAATGCAAAGGTCAATCCAAATATGAAGAACATCTACAAGGCCATGCCTGCTATTATTGTATGGGAGTTATGGAAGAAAATGTGTGATGAGCAGAATGATAAGAAAACTTCCATCAACAGGGTGATTTTCCAAATATCCAGCACAGTCCATAA
Organism: Przewalskia tangutica; assembly: GCA_029844215.1. Taxonomy (NCBI): domain Eukaryota; kingdom Viridiplantae; phylum Streptophyta; class Magnoliopsida; order Solanales; family Solanaceae; genus Przewalskia; species Przewalskia tangutica. The sequence continues at coordinate 157,328,343 of CM056720.1, forward strand.
TATTCTTAAAGGAAAAATGCCACATATTCCCTATAGATGGTCTGACCTACTGCAAGCTATGGAAAGGTTTACTCCCACATGGATTGTCACTAAAGTTCTGTGGAAATTACCAAGACAAGGCACATGGAAATGCAATACAGATGGAGCGGAAAGAGGTAATCCAGGTAGAAGCTCATATGGTTTTTGTGTGAGAAATGAGCATGGGGATTTATCATATGCAGAAGCAAAGGAGATAGGGCAGAAAACCAACATAGAAGCTGAGGCAATTGCAATACTAATGGCCTTAAGGTACTGTAGTGGGCAGCATATAAGTCTTATGGTTATTGAAATAGATTCAATGACAATGACAAAGGTGATAAACAGATAATGGAGGCCACCATGGAGGATAATAAATATAGTGGAGGAAATTTGGATACATCTTGAGATAAATGATATTGAGGTAGTCCATATTTTGAGGGAAGGCAATCAGCTAGCAGATCACATAGCCAATATTGCATTAGATGTAGATGATTCGGTGGCTAATAGATTCTCAGATTTGGACACAAAAGGGAGAAGGATCCTTAATTCAGACAAGTTATTATGTCCATATTTGAGAAGAAAACAGAAGATGAGCTGAAGGAAAGTGAGGACACCAAGGAAAAGGAGAGTCTTTATATTCAAATCCTATGGGAGGAGAATATAAAGATTATCTTTTACACTAACCATATTTTCTTTTTTGCAGGCACAGTGGATCAAGCCAATGACAGTTGCAGGAAAACTGCAGGGCATTATTGTGTGACTTCAGCAAATTCACAGGCTACAGCAAGAACAAAATCTGGAAACTACTCACACGACACCAAAGTAATGATTAGGGAAGTGGAGACAAACCACAGAAGCAGCTACATATATCACATCAAGCAAAGGAAAGAATTGAATCCAAGAGAATGGAAAACAAACAGAGCTGACAGCAGTAAGAACCTCAAACATCACCTGCCACAATAGGTAACACAATATTGTTGTGACTCCAATGAAATGAAATTATGGTGGCTGCTGGAAATTTTGAGGACAACTGAGGTAGACACATGCAGGACCTATGCATTGGAAACATGACTATGGGTGGTATTAGATACTATGGCTCAACCCCATGTAATGTATACAATGCATCAGAAATGCAAGGAACACCAGCAGGATAATCTGGAGTTTCAGAACGAGAAGAACAGACTTTTGGATCCTTTTTGGAAATTTGGACTACACAACAATACATGGTGACACATGTTGGGACCACTTCAACTGGTGGCATACTAACTGCAGAAACCTAGAATTGTTCACATATTCTGTTACACCCCGTAAGTCCAGGACTTGTAAAAGAGAAGGTACGTAAGGAAACAAGACTTGGAAATTAGTACGAAAGGAAGAATTGTTTTTCCGACGGAAAATCTTCCGAACATCGGAAAGGAAAAATGTTCGTTGTTGAGAATTGGATTCTCAAAATGTATTATTTGTAAAGTATAGAACTTATTAACACTATGGAAATTTATTTTTACGGATTTGGTCACGTGGGGCCCACCCGAGGAATTTTACGTTTTGTGGGGCCCACGAGGGTTACGAAATTTTATGGACGAATGTGAGGGCGACACGTGGCACTCCTTCCACATGGCTTGGAAGAAATTTAGCAAGGCTAAAGTGGTCATTTGACCTAAGTAGATGATAAGTCTTCAAGCTTGATATTGTTGACAAGTCAACTTGTCCACCTAAGCTTAATCCATGTGAAACTCATCCTAGACACACATTTGTGATAATACAAGCCCTCCAATGTTTTATATAAGCTCACTACTAGTGCAAGACTAAGTTTCCAACACTTAGAAAAATCACAACATTCTTGTTCCTCTTAGAAGCTCTCGGGTTGCTCCCTTTTCCCACACAAAAAATTTTAGTTTGTGGTTCTTTAGCCACAAGACTTTAACCCAAGGTCCCTAAGAGTGTTGTAAGGTTATCTCAATAGAAAGATTTCGGAAAAAACGTATTTTTACGTTAGTCGCAAGGCAGAAACTAAGGGAGTTCTTCAACTTTGAAGTTGGAACTTGAAGATGAGTTCTTCATAGGCCTCTAAGGAGTGCTTGGAGCGGATTGGAACCTAAGGAAAGGAGCTAAGAATTGCTAAGGCGCAACTTTGAATCTTGGAAATTTTTAAGGGCTTTGAAAGGTATAATCTTGTCGTTTTAGTAATTAAGTTTACTTATCATTGTAGCTATGGATATTAGCAAGCATGAGTTATATATTATGTAGTTGGATTAGTGTATTGGCTATTGGAATCCTAATCCGAAAACTAGCATGTTAGCCTTAAGACTACAATTCAAGTTGATTATTCGTTTAAGCGTCTCATGTTGTAAAAAGAAGGAAATTGTAGTTATTGAAGTTGTTTATAACTATATAACATGTTAGACCTTAGAACTTGGAATTGGAAAAGGATTGGAAAAGACTTTGAATTGTTAGTATGTTGGCCGAGAATGGCTAGTGAAGTTTGAACTACTTTGTATATAATTGTGGGGCGGAATTTTACACGTAGTGTAAGGCGTGTAATCCCCTTTGTTTGATTGTTGTTTGGAGCCTTAAATGTGGCGTGTTGGTTATTGTATTCGACCTTGAAAAAGGTGGCAAAGTGAGTAGAAACAAAGGAAGTCTTTGCCGATTTTCCGTAGAATTAGAGACTAAATACTTAGTATTATTCTACATAGAGACTAGAAGTTGATAGCCTTGTTGTGACCATTATAGGTTGACACTTCTACGTACGGTGTATTCGGCTTAGCTTGTGGTTTTAGCCGAAAAGGTATGTGAACTATCTCCTCTTCTAGCATGATTCCTTAGAATAAAGAAAGTAAGTTCTACTCCTTGAATGATCCATTCCTTGATTGTATTTGGATTGCCGAAAATAGAATTTGTTCTATGTACTTCCTTGAGTGTACTTTGATGTTTAAATTGTAAGTAGTATAATCCATTTCCTTAGGGAAGTTTGGATTCCTAAAAGTGAAGGTATTTTTCTTAAAGTACATAGAAACTCAAAAAGGAAGTGATTTCCAAATCTTTTGGCTAGTGCCTTAGTTCTAAAACCTAAAGGTCATTATAATGACTTTAGGGGAGTCAAAGGAGTGATTTACTTATTTGATTTAAAAGAGGAGAAATGACATGATTTAAGAGAAGTAACTTGCGTTAAGGGTGAAGTTACTTGAGGTTTAAAAAGTAGAAGAAAACTTGTTTTCTAACTAGTAAGAGACTTGAAGTATTTTGAAAGTTAAGAACTTGATTTGTAAGTATTTAATACTTGAATTTTAATAAGTATAAGTCTCTTGGTTATAAAAGGAATGGATACGTCTAAAACCATAAAGGGTTATAACGCTTTATGGGAAGTTGGTTATAACGCTTTATGGAAGGTTTTGAAAGTTGTCTATTTTGATTAATCGCATAAGTTTCCTAGATTGTGAAAATTTGGAGTTACTTGATTTCAAGCCTTGAAATGAGTTTTCTAAAAGTGTAGTAACTTACTTTGAAAAATAGACACGCTTGATACTACGGTGTTAGTATCTTGGGGCTTTACATAGAAAGGAGTCTTTTATAAAAGAATGTATGTATGCCTTGCTAAGTACTTTGGCTTGATAAATTGAGGATTTGTCTAAGTGTGCCTTGATAAGTACTTTGACTTGTTAAAAGAGAATTATTCTATGTATGCCTTGATTAGTACTTTGGCTTGATAAATTGAGAATTTGTCTAAGTGTGCCTTGATAAGTACTTTGACTTGTTAAAAGAGAATTATTCTATGTATGCCTTGATTAGTACTTTGGCTTGATAAATTGAGAATTTGTCTAAGTGTGCCTTGATAAGTACTTTGACTTGTTAAATGAGAATTTATTCTATTTGTGCCCGGATAAGTACTTTGGCTTGTTAAATGAGAATTTATTCTATTTGTGAACTGATTAGTACTTTGGCTTGTTAAATGTGTATTTATTCTATTTGTGCCCGGATAAGTACTTTGGCTTGTTAAATGAGAATTTATTCTATTTGTGCCCGGATAAGTACTTTGTCTTGTTAAATGAGAATTTATTCTATTTGTGCCCGGATAAGTACTTTGGCTTGTTAAATGAGAATTTATTCTATTTGTGCCCGGATAAGTACTTTGGCTTGGTTAATTGAGAACTTGCCTATTTGTGCTGGTAGTAGCCTTTGAGTGCAAGTATTATGTTTTATTAAGTTCGCGACTCTGGTTGAAGAATGGTCGTCTTGTTGTAAGTTCTTGGGGCACCGGCAAGCGGTGATGTGGGATTCCACGGGTATGCTTCCGTTACTTGTAGTACTTGGGTTAAATTCCCGGATTTTTATAGAAGACATGGTAGTGCTTATGTCTTGTTTGATGGTCGGTCGAGATAGGGTAGAGTATATGTGAGGGGTAAACCCCCAAGATGCTATACCACCTGATTTACCACCTTCTCCAGGGTAGAGTATATGTGAGGGGTAAACCCCCAAGATGCTATACCACCTGATTTACCACCTTCTCCAGGGTAGAGTATATGTGAGGGGTAAACCCCCAAGATGCTATACCACCTGATTTACCACCTTCTCCAGTGTAGAGTATGTGAGGTAAACCCCCAAGACGCTATACCACCGATTTACCACCTTCTCCAGTAGAGTATATGTGAGGGTAAACCCCAAGACGCTATACCACCGATTTACCACCTTCTCCAGGTAGAGTATATGTGAGGGTAAACCCCAAGATGCTATACCACCGCTTACCACCTTCTCCAGGTAGAGTATATGTGAGTGTACACCCCAAGATGCTATACCACCGCTTACCACCTTCTTCAGGTAAGAGTATAAGTGAGGGTAAACCCCAAGATGCTATACCACCGTGGGACTTGGTGTTCATGTATGCCTATTGGTGTTGTACTATATCATGGATCGCGGTGAGGAAAGATTCCACGCATGATTGATATTATGGGCGTGAGACCCATAGTTATATTTGAGTAGTGACTTTGAGGGCTGCGTCCCGACTTGATATGATCGCTTATGTATTGTGTCAGTAGGTTGGCTATCATACATGTCTCCCGCTTTGTTTAGATCATTATGATTTCATTACAAGATTTCATCGCTCACATACTTGGTACATCCTTCGCATCGACCTCCTTGGGCCGCGTCATCACGCCGCAGTTTAGTACGCTGTTCGGTGATCGGCAGCGTAGGATCCTTCTCGTGGTTTTGGATAGCTCCTCCTGCTCGTGAGTTTATCTTTTGGTATATATCCTTCAAGATGTGCTTTATGCAGTTTGGGTACGGCGGGGCCTTGTCCCGTCATAGTTCAGTATAACTCTTAGAGGTCTGTATTCATATGTGGGATTAGACTCGTGTACAGTGTAGTGTCTTTTGTTTATGTATATTATGGCAGCCTAGTCGGCTTTGCCTTGTGCGTACGTTGGTTAAAAAAAAAAGAAAAAAAAAATGAGCTGTTATTAATTTCCGCAATGTACTTAGTTGTTAAGGTAGAAGGGTGCCCAGGTAGGGCACCAGTCACGGGCCCGGGGTTTCGGGCTGTGACATATTCTAACTTGATAGGGAGGACACAGAGGATATACAAATTCAACACTAGGATAGCACTTTGGTTTTTGTTAGCTTTTGATCAACACTTTTGTAACATGGCGGAGTGCATTATAAACTCCGCTCTGATTGTGGAATATTTGATTTTATCAAGTTCCTTTTTCCTTCATTCGGGATAGTTAGGTAGAATTTATTGCCTCAACAGGTGTAGTAGGACAAGGACTAGTCCACCTTGATTGTACTTCCCCGTTGGGGCCCTCTGTACTTTGTTTTTTGCTCATATATAAAAAAAACCTTCGTCATGGCCGACGTCGCGTATTATTGCATTTCTAAGCCAAGAAACTTAAATTTATGATTTTTTGCACTTTCGATGGGTAATAGCAAATATATTCTCTAGAATCTGGTCGACGGTCTTTGATTGGACTAAAAGTCACCCGGTCCATCGCAAACAGGTTGGTGATCAACACCCATAACTGTGTTAAGGTCGTATTATTGCATTTCTAAGCCCATAAACTATAATTCGTGATTTTTTGCACTTTTGGTGGGTATTAGCCCACAAATATTTTAGAACCTGGTCGACGGTCTCTGATTGACTTAAAATTCATCGGGTCCATCACAAACAGGCTCGTGACCGACACTCATTACTTCATCATGGCCAACGTCGCTTATAATTGTATTGAGCCCAAAAACTCAAATTCATTATTAGCAAACATATATTAAACACAAATTAATTCACCGGGTCCATCACAAACAGGCTGGTGTTCGACACTCATTACTTCATCATAGCCAACGTCGTGTATTATTGCATTCTAAGCAAAGGAACTCAAATTCGTGTTTTTTTGCACTTTTTGTGGCTATTAGCACGCATATTTTCTAGAATCCTCTCGACGGTCTCTGATTGGCCTAAAATTTACTCGGTCCATGAAAAACAGGCTTGTGGTCGACACCCATAATTGTCAAGGCCGACATCGCTTATTATTGCATTTCAAATTCATGTTTTTTTGGACTTTCGTTAGTTATTAGCACAACGATTTTCTATAATACAGTGGATGGTCTCTAATTGGCCTAAAATTCACCCGGTCCATCACAAACAGGCTGGTGATCGACACGTATTACTTCATCATGGTCTACGTTGGTCTATGATTGGCCTAAATTTACCTAGTACAACACAAATAGGTTGGTAATCGACACTCATTACTTCGTCAAGGCCGACATCACGTATTATTGTATTTCTAAGCCTAAAAACTCAAATTCATGATTTTTTGCACTTGCGATGGGTATTAGCACACGAATTTTATAGAATTATGTCGCCGATTTCTGATTGACCTGAAATTCTCCCTGTCCATAATAAACATGCTTGTGATCAACACCCATAACTTTGTCAAGGCCGATGTCGCGTATTATTGCATTTTTAAGCCCAAAAATTCAAATTCATGATTTTTTGCACTTTCGGTGGGTATTAGCACACATATATTCTAGAATACGGGCGCCGACCTCTAATTGGCATGAAATGCACCCGGTCCATCACAAACAGGCTGGTGAGCAACACCCGTTACTTTGTCAAGGCCGACGTAGCGTATTATTGCATTTATAAGCCCATAAACTCTAATTCATGATTTTTTGCACTTTTTGTGGGTATTAGCACACAGATTTTCTAAAATCCTGTCGCCGGTCTCTGATTGGCCTGAAATTTACCCAGTCCATCACAAACAGGCTTGTGATCAACACTCATAACTTCGCCAAGGCCGACGTCGCGTATTATTTCATTTCTAACCCAGAAACTCAAATTCATGATTTTTTGCAATTTTAGTGGGCATTAACATACAGATTTTCTAGAATACTGTGGGCAGTCTTTTATTGGCCTGAAATTCACCTGGTCCATGAAAAATAGGACTGTGATCGACACTCATTACTTCTTCATGGTCGACGACGCGTATTAATATATTTCTAATCCTAAAAACTAAAATTCACAATTTTTAGCATATTCGGTGGGTATACACATATATTCTAGAATCCGGTCGGCAGTCTCTGATTGACCTAAAATTCACCCGGTCCATCACAAACATGCTGGTGATCGACAGCCATTACTTCGTCAAGGTCGATATAGCGTATTATTGCATTTCCAATCCCAAAAACTCTAATTCATGTTTTTTACACTTTCGGTAGGTATTAGCACACGTAAATTCTAGAATATGGTCATCGGCCTCTGATTGACATGAAATGTACCCGATCCATCACAAACAGGCTGGTGAAATAAAATCATTACTTTGTCCATGGCGACATGGCGTATTATTGCATTTCTAAGCCCAAAAACTCTAATTCGTGATTTTTTGCACTTTCGGTGGGTATTAGCACACACAAATTTTCTAGAATCCTGTCGTTGGTCTCTAATTGGCCCTTAATTCACCCGGTCCATGAAAAACATACTTGTGATCGACACACATAACTTCGTCAAGGTCGATGTCGCGTATTATTGCATTTCTAAGCTAAGAAACTCAAATTCGTGATTTTTTTAACTTTCAGTGGGTTTTATAGAATCCGGTAGACGGTCTCTGATTGACCTCAAATTCACCTGGTCCATCACAAACAGGCTGGTGATCTACACCAATTACTTCATCATGTCTGATGTCGCTTATTATTGTATTGTTATGCCCAAAAACTCAAATTCATGTATTTTTGCACTACCGGTGGGTATTAGCACACATATATTCTAGAATACGGTCGCCGACCTATGATTGGCATGAAATGCACCCGGTCTATCACAAAGAGGCTAGTGATCGACACCTATTACCTTTTCATGGCCGATGTCGCTTATTATTGCATTTCTAAGCCTAAAATCTCAAAAATTCGTGATTTTTTTACACTTTCAGTGGGTATTAATTAGCACATGTATTTTGTAGAATCATGTCGTTGGTCTATGATTGGCCTAAAATTCACCTAGTACATCACAAACATGTTGGTGATAGACACACATAACTTTATGAAAGCCAACGTCGCGTATTATTGCATTTTATGTCCAGAAACTCAAATTCATGATTTTTTGCACTTTTTGTGGGTATAAGCACACAGATTTTCTATAATTTTGTCGTCGGTCTCTGATTGGCCTGAAATTTATTCAGTCCATGAAAAACATGCTTGTGATCGACACTCATAACTTTGTCAAGGCCGATGTCGCGTACAATTGCATTTCTAAGTCAAGAAACTCAAATTTGTGATTGTTTGCACTTTCAGTGGGATTAGCACATATATATTCTAGAATACGGTCGACGGTCTCTGATTGACCTAAAATCACCCGGTACATCACAAACAGGCTGGTGATCGACACCCATTACTTCATCATGCCGACGTCGCTTATTATTGTATTTTTAAGCCCAAAAACTCAAATTCATGATTTTTTACACTTTCGGTGGTATTAGCACACATATATTCTAGAATACGGTCGATGGCCTCTAATTGGCATGAAATTCACCCGGTCCATCACAAACAGGTTGGTGATCGACACCCATTACGTCGTCAAGGCCGGCGTAGCTTATTATTGCATTTCTAAGCCTTGAAACTCTAATTCCTAATTTTTTACACTTTCGGTGGATTAATTCACACGGATTTTCTATAATCCTGTCGACGGTCTCTAATTGCCTGAAATTCACTCGGTCCATGAAAAACAAGTTTGTGATTAACACCCATTGCTTTGTCATGGCCAACGTTGCGTATTATTATATTTCTAACCCTAAAAACTTAAATTCGTGATTTTTTGCAATTTCAATGGGTATTAGCACACATATTTTCTAGAATTCGGTCGACGGTCTTTGATTGGGTTAAAATTCACTTGGTCCATCACAAACAGGTTGGTGATCGACACTCGTAACTCTGTCAAGGCCGACATTTCTTATCATTAATATTTTAAGTCCAGAAACTCAAATTCGTGATTTTTTGCACTTTCGATGGGTATTAGCACATGAATTCTCTAAAATCCTGTCGTCGATCTCTAATTTGCCTGAATTTACCCGATCCATGAAAAACAACCTAACGTTTGACACCCATAACTTCGTTAAGGCCGACATAGCTTATTATTGCATTTCTAAGCCAAGAAACTCAAATTTGTGATTTTTTGCAATTTCGGTGGGTATTAGCACGCATATTTTCTAGAATCCGATTGACATTCTATGATTGGTCTAAAATTCACCCGGTCCATCACAAAAAGGCTGGTGATCGACACCTATTACTTCGTCATGGCCGACGTCGCGTATTATTGCATTTTTAAGCCTAGAAACTCAAATTCGTGATTTTTTGCACTTCCGGTGAGTATTAGCAAACAGATTTTCTAGAATCCGGTCGACGGTCTCTGATTGATCTAAAATTCACCCGGTCTATCACATACAGGCTGGTGATCTACACCCATAACTTCATCAAGGTTGATATCGCGTATTATTGCATTTTCAAGCCCACAAACTCATATTCGTGATTTTTTGCACTTTCGATGGGTAATGCACACATATTTTCTTGAATTCGGTCGACGTTCTCTGATTGGGCTAAAATTCACATGGGCCATCACAAACAGGCTAGTGATCGACATTTATTACTTCGTCAAGGCCGACATCTCTTATTATTACATTTCTACATCCAGAAACTCAAATTCATTTTTTTTACAATTTTGGTGGGTATTAGCACACATATTTTATAGAATCATGTCGTCGGTCTCTGATTTGCCTGAAGTTCACCCTTTCCATGAAAAACAGACTTATGATCGACACCCACAACTTCGTCAATGTCGACATCACTTATTATTGCATTTCTAAGTCGAGGAACTTGAATTCGTGATTGTTTCACTGTCGATGGATATTAGCACACATATTTTCTAAAATCCGGTCGACGGTCTCTGATTGGCCTAAAATTCACCCGGTCCATCACAAACAAGCTGGTGATCGACACCCATTACTTCGCCATGGCCGACATCGCGTATTATCGCATTTCTAAGCCAAGAAACCGTTACTACCACACCCATTACTTCATGATTTTTTGCACTTTCGGTGGGTATTAGCACACAGATTTTCTAGAATCCTGTCGTCGATCTCTGATTGGCCTTAAATTCACTTGGTCCATGAAAAGCAGGCTTATGATCGACACCTATAACGTCGTCAAGGCCGATGTCGCGTATATTACATTTTTAAGCCAAAAAACTCAAATTCGTGATTATTTGCACTTTCGGTGGGTATTACCACACAGATTTTCTAGAATTCGGTAGACAATCTATGATTGGCCTAAAATTCACCCGGTCCATCATAAACAGGCTGATGATCGACACACATTACTTCATCATGGCCAACGTCGTTTATTATTGCATTTCAAAGCCCAAAAACTCAAATTCATGATTTTTTGCTCTTTTATTGGGTATTAGCACACATATATTCTAGAATCCGGTAGTCGGCCTCTGATTGGCATGAAATTCACCCGATCCATCATAAACAGGCTGGTGATCGACACCCATTATTTTGACATGGCCGATGTCGCATATTATTATATTTCTAAGCCTAAAAACTCAAATTCGTGATTTTTTGCACTTTCGGTGGGTAGCACACTAATTTTCTAGAATCCTGTTGTCGATCTCTGATTGACCTAAAATTCACCCAGTCCATGAAAACAGACTTGTGCTCGACACCCATAACTTCGTCAAGGCCGACATATCTTATTATTGTATTTCTAGGCTAAGAAACTCAAATTCGTGATTTTTGCACTTTCGGTGGGTTTCTAGAATCCGGCCGACAGTCTCTGATTGGCCTGAATTCACCCGGTCCATCACAAATAGGCTGGTGATAGATACATATTACTCCATCATGGACGACGTCGCTTATTATTGCATTCTAAACCAAAAAAACTCAAATTCGTGATTTTTTGCACTTCCGATGGGTATTCCCACACAGATTTTCTAGAATTCGATCGACAGTCTCTGATTGGTCTAAAATTCACCCGGTCTATCACAAACAGGCTAGAGATCAACACCCATAACTTCATCAAGGTCGATGTCTCGTATTATTTCATTTCTAAGCCAAAAAACTCAAATTCGTGATTTTTTGCACTTTCGGTGGGTATTAGCATACATATTTTCTATAATCTGGTCGACGGTATCTGATTGGCCTAAAATTCACCCGGTCCATCACACACAGGCTGGTGATCGACACCCATAACTTCATCAAGCTGACGTCACGTGTTAATGCATTTCTAAGCCAAGAAACTCAAATTCGTGATTTTTTCACTTTCGGTAGGTATTAGCATAACAGTTTTCTAGAATCCGGTTGACGGTCTAATTGGCCTAAAATTCACCCGGACCATAACACACATGCTGATGATCGACACCCATAACTTCGTCAAGGCCGACGTCGCGTATTATTGTATTTCTAAGCCAGAAACTCTAATTCTTAATTTTTTACACTTTCGGTGGGTATTAGCATACAGATTTTCTAGAATCCGCTCGATGGTCTCTAATTGGCCTGAAATTTACCCAGTCCATCACAAACAGGCTTGTGATAGACACCACAACTTTTCCAAGGCCGACATCGCGTATTATTGCATTTCTAATCCCAGAAACTCAAATTCGTGATTTTTTGCAATTGCACACGGATTTTCTAGAATCCTGTCAGCGGTCTTTGATTGGCCTGAAATTCACCCGATCCATGAAAAAAAGGCTTGTGATCGACACTCATAACTTGGTCAAGGCCGATGTCAGAACTTAAGTTGAGAAAATCTCAAATAAGGGATGACTAAAGAAAGCTCCTATGGTGGAAAGTTGCAGCCCTTTATATATGTTGGATGCTTGTTTAAATCAATAGGTGTCGTGAATTGTAGTTGGATTACCTATCTTGTGAGCACTAGATTAGACTTTGTTTGGCCTGAAATTCCACCGGTCCATACCAAATGGACTGGGGACCAATAATATTGCTTCCGCAAGCCCGACGTAGCTTATTTTTCCAATTATTTGGTCCACACACTCGAGCTCATGATTTTTTCGATCTCTAGTGTGTGTTAGTCCATGGATTTTCCGCAACTTGGCCGACCGACTTTGTTTGGCCTGAAATTCCACCGGTCCATACCAAACGGGCTGGCGACCGATACTAATTGCTTCCGCAAGCCCGACGTAGCTTATTTTTCCAATTATTTGGCCCACACCAGAGCTTATGATTTTTTGACTTCTAGTTTGTGTTAGCACATGGGTTTTACGCAACCTGTCCGACCGACTAAGTTGGCCTGAAATTGCCAAATTTTAAAACAAACCAAATCCTTCTCCCACGTATCTGCACACCCTTTACTTTCCTCCTTTTCCGGCGAACTCTTCCCTTCCGTTTCATTCTCTCACAACTTTCCTTTTACCCCTTTGCCTCTTTATTGTTCTTGCGCCTTCTCTCGTGTATCACAATGAAAGTAACACCTCATTACACACACCAACCAAAACATAAAAATGATAGATTCAATATTAGATATACATGGAACTTAAGAGTTTAGATAGAACTCCTAAATTAGGGAAAAGAAAAAAAGAGGACAAGAAGTCATAGGTTTTCGGAGCTAGGGACGCTCTTTTTTCATCAGTTACTAGGAATTTATTAAGCGACTCGTGGAGTCTGCAGTAAACCAGAAATATGAGAAATAGATAAATGCATATGCTGTTTTTGAGACGTGTCACCAGGCCTATGTCCCCTCTTTATAGATGTTGCTAAACCACATGTTACTGCCGCAGTCCTAATAAGTGAGTGTTGTTGGGGGGAAAGGAATCATTCCAACATCATGAAAAAATCAACACTATAATGTTTATTATTTTTGTTGCATAATCCACACATATATCAGATGATATGTCGATGCATATAAATTATGATATCCATATTGTACATACATGCCAACAAGCAACAATTGCGTGACCTTGGTTCTGAGTATAATGGCTGATAAAAGCTCTTGAAGATGGAAATGCTTTACACGAACATAAGAAACTACAATTCTGAAACCAAAAAAAAACTACAATTCTAAGAAGGTCTGGAGCTAGAACACGGCTAGCAAATTCTACTTCCCGTTGACCATGAGAGACCGAAAAGGTACTCTCGTAATTTCGACGAAAGTTGAATATTCCTTGTTAATTGGTTGTTTCCATGGCTCACCGTCCATCTGCATATAAGCTTCATCCCACTCTCCCGCACGCAACTCAAATCTAATTGCTGAAGCCTACAAAGTAGCAAAAGAAGTATTCAATTAAACCTCATTCAACAATGTCCATCAAATCCACCTAGGAATAGTTAGAGCAATCTCATTAAGAGCAAATGTGATCCCACCAAAAAGATGAGAAACATGCATACAAGGATATGACATTCTGCGAGAGAGAACAAATCTTGTTTAAATAACATTGAAATTCAGATGCATGAGATGGCCATGTAAAAGTATATCTGGTCCCAAAGAGGTTTTGATTCTAAAATAATTTGCTTTATTTTATGACTATGAGATGTAAGTTACCATGATGTAATTACTAGAACAGACATCAAAGCATCAGTTCACAGTTAGCGGCATAAGTATTCAGAAAAATAAATAGTAAACTTAAAAAATTAAAGAATGGCCGATCGTCTTTTCAACCATACGCAATTAAACAAGATACTTTCTTCTTTATAGAGAATATATTCCAAATCAACACGGCTTCCAAAATTTCATGAAGGTCAATATTGAGAAGCACTACTTAATGTGCCAATTAGTTTTGGTGTATCTCTTTATAATGCATGACCACATTCCCTCTTACAACCTCATGTTGGTGCATGGTTCTCTCCTCCATTTTCTTTGAGATTTCCTCAAAAAAAGCTGATTATCTATGCAAAACAAACTTATGTCACAAAGCTCTATTTTATCCTCAAACAGTCCCTGTTGAATAGATAAAATGCAGTTGCACAATTGCATATAAATCCTTCAAGATACTACCTATTAAAAACTGGAAGTATATGTGTTGGATATGTTCCAGTGACGGTACTTTCCCAGAGTCCATCTAACATAAAACAAGATATGCTCCCTGCAAGGCAGCTATCACTTTCATTTCTAGTACCTCTTTTGGGGGGCCTCACATTAAAGATGTATTCAGAATTTATTGTCCAAAATGAGGACAACAGGTTTCTCAACCCTAATAATAAAAAACGAGAGCATCATTCAGATGCCTGAAAAGACCATTATCAAGTGTCTGTAGATATCCTTTTAACTCAATTGCCAGATGCAAGGGCCTAACCTTAGACAAATGATGGAGAAACTTAGCTGGAGTCGGTACAACAAGAGGAATTTCCTGTGATTTAGTAGATAACCCCTCCCCACTTTGTTTTTCGTTGGGAACTCTATGAAGCAATGCATGTAATGATGACCATGATCAAATTTATTTTTTGGATAAGGTAATTATTACCATGATCGATGAAATAGAGAGGACACATATCAGTGATTAACACGTAAATATCTAAATTTGTTGCCTCTAAGCTGCACTACTTCGTTTTTACCAAATCTTGATAAATACCTGGGCAATGTGTTTTGCAGAGATGAGCTCAACCATAACCATAGAAGCATGCCATCCTTGTTTCAGGCCAAAAATTTCAAGGTAACCATCATCTGCATGGGCTTCCACAAAACCCCTCTGCGATTTCATAGGAAAACAAAAGAATTCATTGTTACTTTTGATGATGTATAACAGTTGATAGTATGTTCTATGTTGGCTTTTCATCTTCAAATCAGATGTGAAGTGGCTACTACTTCCTATCTTTTTCCTGAAGTTTATTACGACCATATTCTGGGTACTGATAAAGTTCGAAAATTGAGAATATATGATATACTGCACTAACACGTCAATTAAATTTGGCCAAATACATAAACAGGCCCTTAAGTTGTCATAATTTTCCATTTAGACACCTAAACTAAGACTGACATATTAAGCACTCAAACTATTATCAAACTGTGTCAATTGAACATGAATCGCTGACAAGGCATCTATTTTGTTACTCACACGCATTTGACCGCGTAAAGCTAGTATGTATTTGTTGACCTGGCTTTTTTTTCCTCCAGTCCAAAGCTCATATTGCAAATTCATTATTTTTGTCTTATTTCTCCTCTGGTCCTCAATTTCTTAACCACACAGTTGCCAAACCCTTTCTTTCCATGGATTAAAAGATTAAAGGCAAGCTGATTTCACATTTCGCAATGGATCTTAGTGTTATTGAGCAAGCTGAGAGGTATGAGATTCAAATTCATAGTTAAAAACTGGGTTTGACATTTTTAACTTACTCTTGGTTCCATAGCAATATGGTTCCACAAATAGTCCAATTTATTTTCCCCAAATTCTTTTGAATCTTTACATATTCTTGGTTTTAGAAATGGATCCTTCCATTTCCCTTTCTTAATTTTTTACCATATAGTGTCAATTGGGTAAATTGTTGGATTTTTTTCTAATTAATCAAATATTGTGCATACTTCACAAAAAAAATAGAAAAATATATAAACTGGGTCCTGTCAACCTTTATTGGCATATTCATAGTGGGGAAAAAATTGTTGTCCATGAATGGAAGAAACTTGTAGCAGCGACATAGGGGGTTATTCTGGAGTTAGCACATGGCTTAAACTCAAGTTCGTTGAAGCAGTGTTATGGTGGTTGTTGGTAAGACGGTGTGGTGGTGGTTGAAGAGCAAGGAGGCGAGAGAGAAGGTGGTGGCTTCGAGATGATTATGGAGGTGAGGAGAGACCGAGAGAGGCAGAAGGGGAGGTTGTTGTTGAGGTAGATTAGTAAATCCAGGTGTATTTTTCTAATTGATGTGCCATTTTTTCAAACATTACTTCACCACGTTAGCTGTGTTTGAGCTTCACACACTATCTTTTGTTTCTGATTTAACTATTGTGTTCAATGGGCATACTTTGATAGTAGTTTGAGTGCTTAATAGGTCATACTCTCAGTTGAAGTGTCTAAATGGAAAATCATGACAACTTTAAGGGGCTGTCTATGTATTTGGCCATTAAATTTTGTTAGGTTTAAATATTACAAGTTGCAAAACCTTGGGAAAAATACCACTAGGTGTCATGGGCTTGTTGCTCAGATAATTTCTTGCAAGTAAGGAAACTACACGATATGCAGGACCTAAAACTTGAAGTGACTAGAAGCTCAATCATTTTCTCATATTACAGAACTATACAATAAGCGGCACCTAAAACAAAAAGCTGACTAGAAGCTGAAAACAGTTGTTCTGAATATATATTCAGAACTTTTGCAAACTGAAATTTTGAAGAAAGATATTTTTCTGACAACATAAACAGAACAGCTAATACATTCTATTTAAACTGTTCATTAATTTCCAACCAAATTTCAGAAATGACTAATTTATTTTTGAGGAAAGAAGAATTGTTCAGGAGGTATTCAATACGAAAATCAACTAAATTAAGTATACACCAAAGCCACTTAGTCCTACACAGAAAGAATACCTTCTCCAAGTAATCTGGCTTCAAATGTCCCCATGGATTCCTTCCACCGCCATAGCTAGGGAGATTCAGAGTGACTATAGACCGAACACTACAACAATACATAAGGAAAATGAACGCACAAGTAAAAAAAAACAAAGCATGTCAAAGACAGTGTATTAGCATTGTATTTCATATTACAGAACATGATAATTGGCTATTTGTCAAAAAAACAGAAAAACAAGACACATATAATAGTAAGTTATCCAAGCGATTCTGCATTACATGAAGACATAAAATACAACATTGTAATAAAAACTGCAGGTCAAAATCAACCTTGAAGGAACAGGGACTTGCTCCCACTTTGAGCTGCTGACCTTCTTGACATATAGTCGCAAAATATTATTCAATCCCCTGCCATCAATAAAAATATGCACATAATCGTGAAAAAAAATATCAAAGATGAAAAGCACGATTGAGTACAACTTTAAAACAATGAACTATCTGAAGTGACAATTACAACAATTAGGAGACAAATATATTTCCTGAAATCAGAAGACAAAACTTGAAATTACACCAAAATCAAGTAAATTGTTCCAGAAGAGTTTTGAAGGTAAAAATTCAACATCCCCAAACTTATTTGTTGGAGGGAATAGGAGGCGACACAAATTATACATTCTTTTTTCAACAGATTATACATGACCATACATGATAATAAAATACTTCCAGACTACTGCTGAGTTATCAATACACAGAGGGAAATACATGGCAAACAATTTCAAGAGAACTCCCGTAAGTGTTGCACTCCACTTTCCTTGAAATATATATGAAAGCACTTTGACTCATACAAAGTATTGACACTAATACTTTCTGCTGGCTTCACATATTTTTTGAAGATTGTCCTATGCATTTGGTGTGGGAATGATTGTACATTACACCTATATATAAGCGGGGACGGAAAGATTGGGTCGTCCTCGCAGGGGTAGTTCCGTAATTATAAGAGCAGTTCAGTCCTAGGAAGTCTATGAAGCCGTGTCCAGTAGAGTATCATTTATAGGTCTGTTGCGCGCCACACTTATAATTGGGAGGCTACAGGGCATTAAGGACATGTTACCCTTCTTTAATACTCTAGATCGTGCAATAGAGCTATGCCTTAAGAGATCATTCTATTTCGTGTGATTCTGACATAAGTAATTGCAAATTCTCTATCGGGTCAGGTGTGCCAAGAAATATGTTAGAATTCCAGAGTTAACGTCTCCTTGAGTTATGCGTCTCATTCAAGGACGAATAATCCAAAAGGGGATGATGTAATATCCCGTACTTCTCATCATGTGTACGACTAAGTTGAAATCGACGAATTTACTTGAATGTGGAAGAATAAGGTTATAGTTGTTGTCTAAGGGTCCAAGTGTATGTAAATGTTAAGTCTACTTAAAGTTAATGTGATTCATAAACGAATGAGAACTCGGACAAATATAGACGACCTACTAGCTTCACCTATGTGTTTCACCTACGTGCTTACGTGTCCTACTTGCTTGACCTACTTATTTCGCGTTCTACTTGTTTCACATCCTACTAATTAACAAGGACAACACACGTGTTTAGAGTTAATTAGTAACCTACTTGTTCAAGTAGGTGACAAGTAAGTGCATTACCTACTTTAAATGAGTAGCCCAAATAAAAGAAGAGATAAAGAAAAGAGATGGACAGCCTTTGGGCAGCCCAAGATCCATCTGCCCAAGCCCATTAATGGGGACATATATACATACAGTATATCTCATTTTCACTTAGAAAACATTCCACAATCTTCTCTACTCTCTCTCTACGTTCTCTCGACAACCAGACCAGCCATGGATGCTCCTTACTTCTCCCTTTTTCTATAGCTCATAGTTCAAGTAAAGTAAAATCCCTCTTCTACTCTCCATAGCTCAAGTATTTGAAATGAACTCTTATCCTTAGAGTTTTCAGGGGGGGTTCTCTCTACAACAACCCATGTTAAGGTAAGCAATTTCAAGATTGAACTTGAATTCCCTTTCTCCATTGTCACATGGTGTTGTACTGATCTTCCTTGATTTTAGTTGGTGGGAAGGAGCTTCAAAGATAGTAATTAAAGGAGTTTCAAGGTTAGGATAGCCAAGGTAGGTGTCACCTTTATCCAAATTTCTATGAGCTGGTTTTGAGTATTTTTAGATGTGGTTTTGATTAGAACTCACGGGACGATGATCGGAAGTCGTGGGTTCAAGTTTTATTTGCTGTATTTAGTTAATTGTGGGCTGTTTTGATGGTACAGAGATCGGGAGGGGTCTGCTAGCTCGTGATAAGCTTGTGTGTTGTTAAAAGGAGTTTAGGTGTGAAGTACACCATCGAATTATAGCCTCGGAAGCTCCCTCATTGCTTGATAATATTGTTGGTGTGAAGTACACCATCGAATTATAGCCTCGGAAGCTCCCTCATTGCTTGATAATATTGTTGGTATAGCTATAGAATGCCATGGGACTGTTGGTATAGTTGTTATGTGTTATTGGGTTGTTGATGATGTGATATTAGTCCGTCTTAAACAGGTTAGACCCTGGTCGGAAGGATTGACTTGTTGTAAGTCTTTCAAGGGCGGAGTTGAGGTACGTAAGGCTATTTCTTCGCCACGTCGTGCATTCATTGTTTCTTGACACTAGTGATGAAATCTGGAATGTATGATAGCATATCGACTCCATGCTAAGTGTTTTGTAAGTCAAATAAGAGTTATGTCATGTGTTTAAGTGTAGGTACTCCGTTCAGTTGTTCTGCTTGTAGATTTGAACTCCCAGAGTATGGTGGTGGTGTTATAGTGCTTTTTGTAAGGTACACCATATCAGTAGCCTTAGAGGATTATTGATGAGTTATAGTTCTTAATTAAGATGAATGATATAAGTGGCTGCCACTGTATTCTTAATGGGATGTAGTTTCTACTTAAGGTGAATCGTGCCAGTAGTATCCAGATTTCCGTTAGTGGATTGTACAACGTCACTTAAGATGAATTATATCAATAGCTTTAAGTGTTCGTTGATGGATTATAGTTGCTATTTAAGAAGAATCATACTGATAGCTTATGACTTACCGTTATGGGACTAGAGTAATTTAGGACAAATGTACTTTATACACATTCTTATTATTATTAATGGAGATTAATATTATGGCATTTGCAATTATTGAATTATTAGTTAATTGTTTATAATATTCTATAATATGCATCCCTAGAGATTACGTGGTTATTAATAGTGTGAGATATTAATATTATAGCGTAACTCTTAAAATAGCCTCGACTAATGATCATCGATGATATGTGATATGTCGACTTGTGGTCTGCATCACATCCTTAAAGGATGTAGTATGTCTCACCTGGTACGAGTAATGGTTACTCGTGATGGACACATGGATACTTTAGAAGTATTGGTATACCCTGCCGATATATTGTTTGTTATACAATGTCTAAAGTATGATCAGTGTGTGGGAGATAGAAGTCCTTAGACTTGAGGTCGATACGCACCTTGTCTACAGAGTAATATAGAGTAATATACTTTGATCCTGTCCTAAGCTCAAATGTCTTATACGTTGAGATACGGCTTGTATTGGGTATGTTACGAAGTAGATTAAAGGTGATAGTTGAGCCAAGATTAGGATTCATGATAGAGACATTTGAATGAATAATTATTATTTAATAAAGTCGAGATTGGATTTCGGATTTAATTAAAATGAAAACAAGGCAAAATTGGATAAGGGTCGCGGCTCATGGGACCCAGGGCCGCGGCGCCGCCTTGGAAGTGGGCCAGTCAGACCCACTGCGTCTCGATTTCTGGGTCAGGCCCACGTGTAACCCTAGCTGTGTTTTAGGGTTAAAACGCAGCTATAAATACAAGCCTTAATATCATAATTCATACACTGGATTTCACAAATCATTCCAAGTCTCAGAAATTTAGTCTTACAATATCCTCTCGAACATCTGCCGAATTTCCTAGCTTTTCGAAAGAGGAATTACATCGGAGTCTAGGACTTGCAATCGAGGAACAATTGCGTGCTCACCCTCGGTTATACGAAAAGATTCCAGATTTAATCAAACCGTAAGTTTTTCGTTCGAAGTATTACGGTTATATTATTACATGTTATTTGATTACATGTATGTTTATATTATTGCATAATCCTCCTACAGTTCGTCGTTTGTTGGGTTTGAAACTAAAATTTTCAAATTCCGTTGCGTACACGGTAAACTCTACATTATTATGTCGTTATGTTGAATCCTACACAATAGTTGTCCCAAATCCTTTATAGGGATACGTTTATTCGGGTGAGAAAATGTTGTGATATGTCATAGATACTCCTATATGGGTTGTTCTTATCTTACCATCAAAGTCTAAATATTATGAAAGTACGCCAATCCGGGTCATCGGTTTCATGAGTCAGATTAGAGTCATGTTGTATACGTACGAATATGTATTCGAAGAATGACTAAAGGAACTATAGGTCGTTGTCTAAGATGAACATGTTGATAATATTATGTGATCAGAATCGGGGTATAGCAGCCGCTTGGGACAAACTATGTTGATAGCTCCTAAAGAGCGTTAAGGAATAATAGAAGAGTACCTAGGAGTCTAGGACAAAGCATATGACTAGTATTCAAGTGATTATTAAGGGATTATAGATGGTACGTAAGATGAATTGTATTAGGGATTACCATTATTTGGGCTTGGTATGTAAGTTGAGGTGAATGGTATCCAACTGGTCATGTTAAGCTTCCATGGGAATAAGATCGTTCAGGTGAATAGGATGGTTTCCAGCAGGTATTGTCTAAGGGTTATAGATCGTACGTAAGATGGATGCTATTGATTAATTTGTGAGATCATTATTGGGATATAGGAGTTACTTAAGATAAAATATATAGTTGGCTTTCAGATGTTTGTCGACGGGTTATAGGTCCTAGTGAAGATGTTATTATGGATGGTTTCTAAATTAGCATTGATGGGTTATAGATCGTTATTTAAGATGAATCATATCGATAGTGTCCAGATTACCGTTATTGGGTGGTAATGTTTTACTTAAGATGAATTAAGTAATGATTTCCATAGTATCGCTAATGGATGATAGACTACTACTTAAGATGAATCGTATGATAGCTTTCAGGTGGTCGTTAATGGTTTAGAGGTTGTCACTTAAGGTGAATTTCTTCGATATAGTTGTTCCTAGTCTTCTATTAGAATAAGATCATGCGAGTAATATTGTGAGATGTAATAGATCTTTTGTTCATATTAAGAATGGTTCTACTCTTATCGTCATTAAGGTTCTAATGTATGGTGTCCCGATAGTCGAGTTCCCTTATAAGCATCATGTTCATATTATTATTAAAGAGCCTTCCATAGCTAGTGAACCTTATCAGTTATCAAGTTCTTATAAATGATTCAACTCTCACTATTATGGAGTTCATATGTTCTCTAGGGTCTGAGGTTAAGAATCATAAGAGTAGAAAATAATCAAAATATGTAAGAGTTGTCCTTGCTCCTTTCAACATGAATCTGTCCCGTATGTTGTCCTTCAAAGAAACGTCTTCTCATAGATACTCCACTCGTGGCACCTGATATATTGTCCTTCAAAGAAACGTCTTCTCATGAATCTGTCGCTATATATGTATTATACCTCTGATCAGATGAGTACGTTATTATGCTTACGAGACCCCACAGTGGCTCGGTACGTTTTGTTTTTTTGATATTGTTAGCTGCCATACGTCCTCATTCATTTTCTTAAGGGCATTCCCACCTCGCCAATAGTTAAATCTCATTGCTTATTGTGCCTTTAATTAGATAGAATAGTCAACACTTTAGGGAATGGAGAGAGAAAGACATTGAAAAATTCGGATTTAACAAAATGACGTAGATTTTAATCCCTTCAAAATATTTTGGTCGTTGTAATTGGTACTCCCTTCATCTCAAATTATATATCGTGATTTCTAGAAGTTTAAGACAATCAATTATTTTTCTCCAATTTCACCTTTAATGGTAATTGTTTCTTAGAGACTACAAAACACCTCAATTATGGGGATATAACACATACAACAACAACAACATACCCAGTGAAAATCCCACAATGTGAGGTCTGGGGAGAGTAAAATGTACACAGACCTCACCTCCACCTTGGTAGGTAGAATGAGAATATAACACATATATAGAGTAAATATTCAATGAATAGGAATCATACCTTAAAATATAAATAAGGTAAAATAATTTAAAACTCCTCCTAATTGATATTTTCTTAAGGGGGGTGTAAAAGAGAAATGTGATAGATAATTTGAGAGGGATATAATATAGTAGTAGTAACTTTTTGTGGTTGGTAAAATTTATAGTTTGTTTAGCCAAGCTTTTGGGAGGCTAAAAGTGCTTATTTTTTCCAAAAGGTGCTTATTTTAAAAAAGTGAGGTGTTTGGCCAAGTTTTTGGGATAAAATAAGTGTTTTTGGAGAGTAGCAGAAACTGTTTTCAAAAGCTAAAAAAATAGCTTTTCCCCAAAGTACTTTTTTGAAAAACACTTTTGAGAAAATACACTTACAAGTTAGAAGCACTTTTTGAAAGCTTGGTCAAACATTAATTGCCGCTCAAAAGAGCTTTTTATTTGATTAGCCAAACACAAAATGCTTCTCACCAAAAGTATTTTTTTTTAAAAGCACTTTTGAAGAAGGTACTTTTCAAAATAAGCTGATTTTAGAAGTTTGGTCAAACAAGCTATGACAACTTTGGAGCCACATTTAATAATCTTTTACTTCATATATGTGCTTGAATTATTATTTAATAATATCCTTATAAGATTAAGTTGATTTGGGTAAAGATACTAAACTAAAATTATATAAATATTTTGTTATTACATTTTTCAATTAAAATTAATATTTTTACTTTTTGAGTTTGGGCCCGGGCTTAGCACGGGCCTCTTGCAACTGTCAATTTTAGAAAAAAATAAAAACCGCCATGTGTTTGAGGGTTAGAGCAGTACTCTTGGTCTAATTATGCCTACAGGTTGCTGGTGCATTAGATTTTTCATTCCTCAAATCTGCAACACAGAAGCTGAAAGTTCAGTTTAACTTAAAATGCATTAGAAGTTTCCTTTCTCGTTTTACAGTTTCTCATCGTCGACACTGATCCTCTTATACCACTTTAAGGATAAGCAAAGCAAATCAGTAATCAGGAAGATTGGAAAAAGAAAGAGCAGGAAGCATGATGTCACTAGTGAGAGCTTCAACAAATAATTAGACAAGATAAAAGCTTAGTGAAACACATGATTATGCTAAAACAAAACTGCCACACTGTAAAGCCAGATGAATAAGCTCACAGCTAAACTTCAGTATAAAAATATGTACAGAATTTGGATATTTCCATTCTTCATGCCAAAACTGTGTTTGTGATTTTATTGTTGGAACATGAAATAAAGTGGTTCTCTTGTACAAGAATCAGGTATTACTAAGGAAAGGGGAAATTTAATTGAAGTGTTTAAAGTAATCAACAGAGACTTTTGAAGGTGGACTTTTAGAGTCCTTGTTAATTAATCTAACACTACAATCAAAAAGTATCAGTCTAACACTTTTTTATTTTCATGCCTAAGAATATCTGCATGCAAGGGTATATATATGTAAAATCCCATAAACTATAAACAAATAAATAATAATACATTGGAAGAATCCGTTGGGTCTTCCAATATCAATAGGTTGATTGTTTCGCTCCTGTATCTTCCCAAAGGAAAAAAGATCTCTGAGAGTTGTTTCCTGAATCCGAAAGAGAGTACTTGAGTTCTCCCAATAACTAAAAAGTGTAGCAATGCCTGAATCTAACTGGGGTTCGCGTTGGTGGAGGAACTGGATCGGAAAAAAGAGGGATTCTAGTTGTAAGATATCTAATGAAACCGTCGCTGGAATTGAGATCTTATTCAAAGAGAAAGATCTCAAATATCTGGAGTTTCTTTTTGTATATTATATGGATGATCCGATCCGCAAGGACCATGATTGGGAATTGTTTGATCGTTTTTCTCTGAGGAAGAGTCGAAATAGAATCAACTTGAATTCGGGACCGCTATTCGAAATCTTAGTGAAACATTGGATTTCTTATCTCATGTCTGCTTTTCGTGAAAAAATACCAATTGAAGTGGAGGGTTTCTTCAAACAACAAGGGGCTGGGTCAACTATTCAATCAAATGATATTGAGCATGTTTCCCATCTCTTCTCGAGAAACAAGTGGGTTATTTCTTTGCAAAACTGTGCTCAATTTCATATGTGGCAATTCCGCCAAGATCTCTTCGTTAGTTGGGGGAAGAATCCGCCTGAATCGGATTTTTTGAGGAACGTATCGAGAGAGAATTGGATTTGGTTAGACAATGTGTGGTTGGTAAACAAGGATCGTTTTTTAGCAAGGTACAGAATGTATCGTCAAATATTCAATACGATTCCACAAGATCTAGTTTCGTTCAAGTAACGGATTCTAGCCAACTGAAAGGATCTTTTGATCAATCCAGAGATCATTTGGATTCCATTAGTAATGAGGATTCGGAATATCACACATTGATTAATCAAAGAGAGATTCAACAACGAAAAGAAAGATCGATTCTTTGGGATCATTCCTTTCTTCAAATGGAACGAAAAGAGATAGAATCAGGCCGATTTCCGAAATTACTTTCTGGATATTCCGTCCCGGCTATTCACGGAACGTGAGAAGCAGAATCATCTGTTTGCGGAAGAAATCGAAGAATTTCTTGGAAATCCTATTATACTAGCTACCCAAAGTATTTTCAAATGAAATTTGGTACAGTGAAAGGTCCCCGTGTTACCTTCATTTCGGCGTAAGAAACACCATAGTCGGAGTTACGGTTGAAAAGTTATAACCATTACAAGTATGAAGGACAAAATGTTAAAGGATATGTATATATATATATATATATTATTTATTTGACCTTCGGGAAAAAAAATGAATATATATTAACAAATATGTAAATGCATCTGCGAATGCATCGGATATGTAAATGCATCTGCGAATGCATCGGATCGGGTTGTACGCCGCAATAAATATGTAAATGCATCTGCGAATGCATCGGATATGTAAATGAATCTGTGAATGCATTGGATCGGGTTGTACGTCGCAACAAATATGTAAATGCATCTGTGAATGCATCGGATATGTAAATGCATCTGCGAATGCATCGGCTCAGGTTGCACGCCGCAACAAATATGTAAATGCATCTGTGAATGCACTGGATCGGGTTGCACATCGCAAATACGTAATTGCATTCGTAAACCTTATTATGTAATACGGGATAAAACATGTTTGATGGTTAAACTGAGAAATTTATTGTATGAATACTTGATTATGATGCATTGAAAAATGCTGAAGTTTGTTTCATAATATGGTCATTGTGTTTTAACATGTTTGTACTTAAAATATTGTGAGGTTACTTTGGATTATAGGTGAGGTTCTCACTCAGCCCCGGATGGTAGGGCTGACTATTTTATTTAACATATTTCAGGAAAACGCGATAGAGGAAAAGCTCCGCAATGTACGGGGCTAATCGCTCAAAATTATCATTCCACCAACTGCTACTTGGATTTGGTATAAGTTATGTTAGACTAAGTATGTTTAAAGAACTAAGTGTCGTTATCTCGGGGATGCCCCAAATGAAAGTGTTCTTTGTAAACTTCGAATTGCTTATTATATATATATATATTATTTCCGCACTTAAGTACATGTTAATTTAGGAAGAAAAGAAGTTGATGGTTCGCCTGAAAAATGGATAGTTGTCCAGGTGTCATCACGCTCTAAGGAAAGACTTACGAAAAGTCGGGGCGTGACAAGTTGGTATCAAAGCTAAACCAGGTTAGGAAATTTCTTTGAGTTGGGTGTTTGAACGGTTACTTATTGCGACGATGTGCGCACCACCTTAGTAATAAGTGAACGGAATAACATCCGAAACAGTTTCACTTTCTTCATACTCTTCTCGTGCCTATCTTGAGTCTTTTCAAAGACTTGGTTCTCGTACTACCTCTTTCAAAGGATTTTTGAAGGGGATGTGCAACGATAAACTATGGATGACGCAGGGGTGAGGTGGAGAAATTTTAGAAGAAATCATCCCCGAAGTCACCACTGATGACGTGGGGGGAGTTCAGAGCCGCATTCATTGAAAAGTACATGCCTAACACCCAAAAAGATACGCTCAGGCGTGAGTTTAAACTGTGGAAACAAGGAGACCACAATGTGAAATAATACAATACCTAATTCATGCGATTGTCAACATAGGAGAAGGTCAAAAGATTTGCTGAGGGTTTAAACCGGAACTTGGTAGAGAAGGTAGTGGCATTAGCCCATGATCGGGCGTACCTTCAGATCATCGACATGACAATGAGGGTAGAAGGTTTTGCTAAAGCAAAAAGAGAGTATTCGCAGAAGATGTTTCGATCGTCGAGATACTTTAATCAGAATAAAAACCAAAGGCAAGAAGGTAGTAGGGGTACTTCAAAACTAAGGGCCAGTCTCATTACAGAACCCAAGGGCATAAATAGTTTGATCATCCAAGTAGCAATGCCAAGGCCACCAACCCCAATGCAGGGAGTGACAAACCATTCGGTAAGGTTTGTCAAAAGAAATATTTTAGGGGATGTTGGTTCTCACCGAAAGGATGTTACAACTGTGGAGAACTAGACCACTATGCCAGGAATTACAAGGAGAACTCAAACTCAGTTTTCTCATGAGAGGTTAGAATCAACCACATTTGCCCAAAAAGGAATCAGTGAACCAGATTCGAGGAGGTCAGCCTAATAATCATAATCGGCTCTATGCTTTGCCCCAGAGGAATGAGCCGGAGGCATCTAATGCGGTGGTTACATGTATTTTGCTGGTCTCGAGTATTCCTACATTTGTATTATACGATCCTGACTCTACATTTTCATATGTGTCAATGGGTTTTGCTAAGAATTTACACATAGAACCTTCCGGTTTAAGTGAACTTTTTTTTAGGTTGTGACATCAGTAGGGGCCATAGTTTGGGCCTCTCGAGTAGTTAAAATTTTTCCATTAGAAGTGAATGGAAGAGGAACAATAGTAAACCTAGTACTACTTGATATGGTAGACTTTGACATCATTTGGGTATGGATTGGTTGTCAGCATGTTATGCCATATTAGATTGCCGGCGAAAGATAGTGAAACTATCTTTTCCCGGGGAACTAGAAGTTGTTATAAAGGGAAGGATTGGAATATCCTCACGTCAGCTTATTTCCTACCTTAGGTCTCAAAAGTTATTAAGGAGTCACAAAGTGGAGTACGCATATCTGATTAATATAATAGATACCCAAAAAAAAAAGTCCCCAACGGTGCATGATGTCCCTATTGTTCGAAATTTTGTGGAGGTTTTTCCTGAAGATCTTTCAGGCCTTCCTCCGGATAGAGAAGTGGAGTTCGCTATAGAGTTAATTTCGGGTACAAGACCTATTTCTATTCCTCCATATCGAATGGCCCCAGGAATTGAGAAAGTTAAAAGAACGGTTGAAGGATCTTCTGGATAAAGACTTTATAAGGCCTAATGTTTCCCCTGGGGTGCACCAGTACTTTTTGTGAAGAAGAAAGACGGATCGCTCCGAATGTGCATCGATTATCGACAACTTAATAAGATCACGATCAAGAAACGATACCCATTACCAAGAATCGATGATCTTTTGACCAACTTCAAGGAGCCAGTTATTTTTCCAAGATTGATCTTCATTCGGGATATCACCGGCTGAAAATAAATCCTGATGATATATCCAAAATAGCTTTTAGAACCCGATATGGCCATTATGAATTCTTGGTCATGTCTTTCGGGTTATCCAATGCCCCAGCAGCTTTTATGGATCTAAAGAACATAATCTTTAAATCATTCTTAGATTTGTTCGTGATTGTATTCCTAATTTACAGCAAGAGTGTTGAAGAACATGAAGAGCATCTGAGGGTAGTGCTTCAAGTCATAAAACAGGAGAAATTGTATGCTAAATTTTCAAAGTGTGAATTTTGATTGGAAAAGATAGTCTTCTTGGGCCATGGTGTGTCAAGGGATGGAATTATGGTAGACACCCCAAAAGATAGAAGCAGTGAAGAACTGGTCAAAACCTACCACTCCGACAAAAGTTAGGAGTTTCTTGGGTTTGGCTGGGTATTATAGAAGGTTTCTCTAGTCTCACGCTTCCTCGACCCGCTGACTCGTAAAGCGGTTAAGTACCGGTCGTAAGAGTGTGAAGCAAGTTTTCGTAAATCAAGGAATTGTTGACTCATCGCACCGCTTCTAACCTTACCATCGGGACAAGAAGGGTTCACAGTCTATTGTGATGCCTCTAGGGTGGGGTTAGGATGTGTCTTGATGCAATTTGGAAAAGTTATTGTGTGTGTGTCTATAATTGAAGATACATGCTTGGAATTGTCCGCGGTAGTGTTTGTCTTACGAATATGGAGACACTATTTGTATGGGGTGCATGTAGATATATTTACAGATCATGAGAGTTTACAGTACATAACCATACAAAATGATTTGAATCTCCGACAAAGAAGATGGTTAGAGTTGCTTAAGGGTTATGACCTTAGCATTCTTTACCATCCTGGAAAGGCTAGTGTAGTGGCGGACGCACTTAGCAGGAGATCAATGGGCAGCTTGTCCCATTTGACAATACTAAAGAGAGGTATTGTCCGTGAGGTACAAAAGTTGGGAACGTTTAACTGAGGTCGATGAAGGTAGGGTGGTGGTACATGATACCTCGTAGTCTGCCTTAGCTTCAGAAATAAAGGAAAGTCAGTTTGAGGACATGAAATTTGTTAGATTTCGGGAGAGGATTCAACGGAGAAAACCTTCACATTTCACATTAGGAGAAAATGATCTCAAGGTAAATTATTGGTGGGAAGGAATGAAGAGAGATGTTGTAGAGTTTGTCGGAAGATGCCTTACGTGTCAACAGGTGAAAGCTGAACATCAAAAACCCGGCGGACTATTTCAGGACATTGGCGTCCCCATGTGGAAATGGGAGGCGATTCATATGGATTTTGTGACTGGTCTACCAAAAAAAAACACGAGAAGGTTACAATTCTATATGGGTGATTGTAGATCGGCTTACAAAGTCAGTCCATTTTTTACCGGTCAAGACTACATATCGGGCGCCGCAGTATGCACAAATTTATTTGAAAGAAATAGTGAGGTTACACGGGATTCCAATACAAATTATTTCGGATAAGGGTTCCCAGTTCACCTCACACTTTTGGCAAAGTTTCCAGCAGGGCCTCGGGACAAAGGTCAAGTTGTTTACGGCTTTCCATCCACAAACCGATGGACAAGCTGAACGAACAATTCAAACATTGAAAGACATGTTGCGGTCCTGTGTGTTGGACTTCCAGGGCAACTGGTTGGACCATCTATGTCTAGTTGAGTTCGCTTACAACAACAGCTTTCATGCTAGTATACAGATAGCTCCGTTCGAAGCATTGTATGGGCGAAAATGTAGATCTTCACTTGGGTGGTTCGAAGTGGGTGAAACACTACTGTTCGGACCCGAAGTCATTCAAGAAACAAACTATAAAGTGCAGATAATTCGGGAGCGGATCAAGACAGCTCATAGCCGCCATAAGTCTTATGCGGATAATCGCAAAAGAGATCTCGAATTTCAAAAAGGGGAGAAAGTATTTTAAAAGTATCTCCAATGAAGGGAGTGATGCGATTTGGCAAGAAAGGGAAGTTGAGCCCAAGGTTTATGGACCATATGAAATCTTACGAAGAGTGGAGAATGTGGCTTATGAACTAGCCCTTCCACAAGAATTAGAAACGGTGCATCCGGTGTTTCATGTGTCAATGTTACAAAAATACTTGCACGACCCGAGTCACGTCATTCGACACCAAGAGATAGTCCTGAACGAAGAGCTTCAATATGAATAAATTCTGATAGAAATACTGGATAGACAAATTAAGTGTCTTAGAAATAAGGATATTGTTTCCGTGAAAGTCCTATGAAGAAATCACTCCACAAAAGAAGCAACCTGAAAAGCCGAAGACGCGATAAAAGTCAAATATCCATTCCTGTTTGAGTAAGGTAATAAAATGTGTTATGTTGTACTTCATGTGTGTGAAGTGTGCATATCTATGTACATGTGTTACGACCTTATTCACATTCGAGGACGAATGTTGTTTAAGGAGGGGAGAATGTAAAGTCTTGGAAATTTTAAAAATGTGTTAAATTATACTTCATGTGTGTGCAATTTGTATGTCTATGTGCATGTGTTAAACCTTATACATTCGAGGGAGAATGTTGATTAAGGAGGGAAGAATGTAAAATCCGGCGAATGTGTTGTGTTACATCTGATATTCACATTCGAGGACGAATGTTGTTTAAGGAGGGAAGAATGTAAAATCCATAAACTATTAACAAATAAATAATAATAATAATTAAATTAAAAATAAGAGAATCGCACGCTGCGCTTCCTCCCCCTTTTCTTATTCAACTCCCCTCAATCTCCAAAACACTCCCTTCCCTCAATCTCCCTCAACCTCCCTCAACTCCCCTCAACTCTCACATTAAATCTTCCCATAAACACACTTCACAAAAATATTTTCAGAAAAATAAAACCACAAGAAAACACACAGCAAGAAAAAAAGAAAAGAGATTGTTATAAGAGAACAAGAAGGATTATAAGAGAACAAGAAGGGAAGAGTTTTAGAGTTGAAAGTTCATTCGCAATTACGAGGCAATAAAGGTGAGTTTTCTCACTCAAAATTCTTAGTAAAATCTTATATTTTAAGTTCTATACATGTTAGAATATAATGTTGGTGTTAAAATAAAAATCATGAACTTTGATTGTTTAAACAACTAGTTTGACTCATGAACTTTACGAATTGTTTTTCGGAGCTATACTTGTTAGAATTAGATAAAATTTTGTATGGTTGTAGATATCTCCGTTACGAACGAATCGAACCAAAGAGGAGATAAAACGGACTTACGGTTTAAGAATTATCATAGTTTAAACTTTTTGCCACAGATTTGGATGAAATCTGGGAAGGCAGAATTACAAGCTGTTTTACTTGAGATGTACTTATTAGAATTAGATGAAAATTTACATAGTTGTAAATCTCTCTGTTACGGACGGATCTAGCTAAAGAAGGGTTAAAACGGACTTACGATTTAAGAGTTATAGTAGTTTAAAATGTCTGCCCCGGATTGATTGAAATCCGTAGGGCAGAGGGTAAAAGGGTAAAACTGTAGCAATTGGTACAGTATATGAAACGTTGATTCAAATGAAAGTCCTAGGTTTAACTTTTCTCGTCAGTGTGAGAATTTACGGGGCTTGATCCGACTTACGGATATGACTATTTTAAGATGGTACCTTGTTTTACAAAAATTCTGGCGAGACTAGTTACAGGTGGCTGTTTTGCGGACGAATTTATACTAGCTACCCAAAGTATTTTCAAATGAAATTTGGTACAGTGAAAGGTCCCCGTGTTACCTTCATTTCGGCGTAAGAAACACCATAGTCGGAGTTACGGTTGAAAAGTTATAACCATTACAAGTATGAAGGACAAAATGTTAAAGGATATGTATATATATATATATATATATATATATATATTATTTATTTGACCTTCGGGAAAAAAAAATGAATATATATTAACAAATATGTAAATGCATCTGCGAATGCATCGGATATGTAAATGCATCTGCGAATGCATCGGATCGGGTTATACGCCGCAACAAATATGTAGATGCATCTGCGAATGCATCGGATATGTAAATGCATTTGCAAATGCATCGGATTGGGTTGTACGCCGCAACAAATATGTAAATGCTTCTGCGAATGCATCAGATATGTAATGCATCTGCGAATGCATCGGATCAGGTTGCACGCCGCAACAAATATGTAAATGCATCTGTGAATGCACTGGATCGGGTTGCACATCGCAAATACGTAATCGCATTCGTAAACTTTATTATGTAATACGGGATAAAACATGTTTGATGGTTAAACTGAGAAATTTCTGAAACGAGTTGAAAGATAATATTATTGTGTGAATACTTGATTATGATGCATTGAAAAATGCTGAAGTTTGTTTCATAATATGGTTATTGTGTTTTAACATGTTTGTACTTAAAATATTGTGAGGTTACTTTGGATTATAGGGTGAGGTTCTCACTCAGCCCCGGATGGTAGGGCTGACTCTTTTATTTAACATATTTAGGAAAGCGCGATAGAGGAAAAGCTCTGCAACAGGGCTAGCGACCGTCCCGCAGCCTCACCACCAATCCATTACTTCGGATTTGGTGAAAGTTATGTTAGACTAAGTATGTTTAAAGAACTAAGTGTCATTATCTCGGGGAATTCCCCACATGAAATTGTTCTTTGTAAACTTCGAATTGCTTATTATATATATATTATACATGTTTAATTTAGGAAGAAAAGAAGTTGATGATTCGCCGGGAAAATGGATAGTTGTCCAGGTGCCATCACGCCCTAAGGAAAGACTTAAGAAAAGTCGGTGCGTGACAATATACTGTGCCTACTAGATTTTGAAAGCAATCTATGATATACTGGAAAAGAGAGGAATGAGAAATTGCCATAATTAACATAAGGTACATAAGAATATCTTTTGATAAAGCACGTGGCAACTAGCGGAGTGTCACGAATAAAAAGGCATCAGGGATCAATGGGTGTTGGGTGAGTCATTCTAACCTCAAACAAGGGTCACTGCTACATGGTGTAAAGAACCAGCCTTGCGTGCAACTATATCCTGAGTAAATCAACTGGAATAAATGATTTGTCAATACCTAGAACTTCTGTTCCAAGAAATTAAAGTAGCATTTTGGTAAAGTTAAAATACCAGTTAGAAATATGAAGTGCAAAAAAACTATATATGTAGTTTCAAAGTAACAAACACAAGAGACAAGTGGCTACAATACATCCTAGGATAGCAATACACTTTCAGTGAAGGAGCAGTAAAACACCCATCAACTAATAAAGACAATAAAACAGCTAACAATCATATCCGTGCAATGAGATATCTCAAATAAGTTCATGACACATAATTGCTTGAACAAAAACAGGACCATACAACATGACTATTATGGAAGTTTTAGAAGTTACTTAATATCCCAGTTCCTTATTTCAAGAGAGGCCGAGAAGTTTAAATTTCCCATTAAAAGTAACCCAAACACAGTAAACCCAGTAGTGGTCTTAGAGATCTAAAACAGATGCTTTCAGTTTTTATTAGGTTTTAAGTGTATCCTGAAGGATTTATATGCAATAGAGCAACCACTTTTATCAATTCAACAGGGATTAGTGAAGATAAAATAGAGTTTCCTGACATAGATTCGACAATAATAGTTCTAACAAATCTTTTATTAGATTGTCTTCAATGCTTTCCTTATGATAGGTGTTGTTTGCCCACATTTCTTCATTGACAAGCATAGACACTTTTTCAAATTAATCGAGTAATAGGAAGAGAGAGAGAAAAGAATCAAGAGATTCCTTAATAAGGCACTAAAAGTACTTCAAAAAATTTAATGACCAAGGAACAAAAAGCATTAAAGCACCAACCTTGTTTGATATGGGACCTTGTGCAAGGTATGGCTTTTCATTCCGTAAATGATGGAAGCCATAGGCTACCTGTGCATCCATTCCTGCATAGAAAGTTATAAACACAAGTTATTGCAGACTTATTTTAAAATCTTGCGGACCAAATTGGGGGGGGGGGGGGGGGTTTGTAAAAAACGAGTTGAACAACTCTGATTTATTATTTTGATATCTTTCTCTCAAGGCAGATTCAGATTTGATGTGTACACACGAAGAGCTGTTTCTTTCCTTTACTGATTAAAATTATACGAAGATTTTACAGGGGACTATTAAGAAGGGAAAGGAACATGGAACTCAATTCCACCTGCAATTTGGTGGAAAGCTTGGATAAAAGGAATACAGAATTTGAAGGCAAACAGGAAAATGTAATTAGCCTTAAACATATGTCTCTTTTTGGTGCAGCCTGGTAGTTGTACATGATGTAAATGCTACTCTACATCAAACTGCTGATCCGAACTATCTGTAACATCTTCTCCGGCAAAGATTAATGCTAGTTTGACGTCAACAGAATGTTACCTAAATCTTTTTCTTTTTTTGATAAGGTAAAGGTCAGAATCTTGCCTTGTCACAAAAAAAATCAGTTTTGCAGATTGAAAGAAGTAAAGGAGTTCAGACAAGTTGACGTCAACAGAATGGTGCACCCTTGCAGTCATGTTTCATTAGTACAAGATTTAAGCAAATTGCATTACTTGACCATAAGAGAAGCCTCAGTTGACCTTAAAGATCCTCGAATTAAAAATCTAAGCAAATTGCAGATATAAGAGAAGTGCTGACATAGCATTTATTCCGGCAAGCCTTTACTCTTTAGCAAACAAAACCAGTATCCACACATAAATAATTGCTCACCTGTATGTAAAGTAAGTGCAGTAGAAAAGTCCAAAAAAATATCATAAGAGGTTGAACTACTGAGAGTAAGGAAAATACAATGAAAATTCTGCTTACATTAATCACCCTACAAAAGGAGACTATATTACGGGGCCTATAACAGCGAAATCATTTCAGGCAGATATTTGTAGATGCATCATCAAGTAAGAGCAGTAATGGCAGTGTGAACATTACTAATTGATAAAGATGGAAATAAGACATGAGTAAGCAGGTTGCTATAAAACATTATGGACCAACTTTACAGATTAAGATCTCAAAAGTTCACATTAATGCTTGTGATATAGACTATTTACATGGTTTTTCCATGATAGAAGTACACAATTGGTCAGATCTGACACTCTTACAATCTAAGTTAACATTAATGTGAGATGAGTCTTGACAGCTAATTACTTCTATGATTTATTTATCACCATACCTATGCTAAAGTAATTGTAGTATACTCCTTGATAGTTGGACAACTTCTTGGGCAACTCACCATCAATATCCAGTTCCTGCACAACAAAATCACAGAACAAATTGATAAAACAGAAAACAAACGTTACATATGCTTATCATGTGTCATATTATGGAAAAGGCTTAATACATAGACAACCCCTTAAACTTGCCAGCAAATTCCATTTACACACTCGAACTAAAGCTTGTTCCAATTGAGCACCTGAACACATAATAAAGTGTTCCTATTAGACCCTTTCGGTTCAAATTTTGAAAAACTTTTGTGCGTGTTCTCAAGCGCCTATTAGGTAGTTAAGTTAACTACATAAAATATGTAATCTCCTTTACGTATACATCAGCCTCAAGGTACTCAATTGGAACAAGCCTTAGTTCTAGTGCCTAAATTGAATTTGCTGGCAAGTTTAAGGGGGTTGTATATGTATTAAGCCTAAGGAAAAACTAAAGGAATATTTTTTTAAAAGAAATTCATTACAGCAGTCCGTTGACTGAATGACCATTTGGCAAGTGCATTTAATTGAAGATAAAGATGAAATAATAAAGAAATACATTGGAGTAGCAGCAAACAAATAAGACCCTAGATAAGCTCAATGGAGGAA
This sequence comes from Przewalskia tangutica, assembly GCA_029844215.1. Taxonomy (NCBI): domain Eukaryota; kingdom Viridiplantae; phylum Streptophyta; class Magnoliopsida; order Solanales; family Solanaceae; genus Przewalskia; species Przewalskia tangutica. The sequence goes on from CM056720.1 coordinate 157,364,886, forward strand.
ACATATATAATCACCCACAAAATAGTGGAACAGTACTTATTCCAGTTGAGCATCTCACACCAAGGTAATTAGAAAGCAGCAGTAATTAGGCATGTCCATATATCAGTTTACGAATTTGTAAAAAATGAATGTAAAATGACCTGATCAAGAGATGCATCCTCGGTAGGTTTCAGAGAATGAGGTGTTTCCAGTTTTTCCCCAGCCGGCATTGATATTAGAAGATTCCAACTGCAAATGAAAGTTGTAGTTTCATGAAGTAGCTCGGAGTATAAACAAGCCACAAATTATTGAGATATAAATTGAAAAATAAAGAGAAATGAAATATATGAAAGTATGTATGTCCTAGAGACAATCATTTTAGGGACAAATGTACTTGAACACATTTGTATTATTAACAAGATTAATATTTTATGGCGTTCGCAATTATTGGATTATTATTTGATTGTTTGTAATTATTCATTAATGTGCATCCCTTGAGCTTACGTTCTCATTAATAGAGTGGGATATTAATGATAGAGTGTAACTCAGAAAATAGTCTCGACTAATGATCATCGAGAATGGAATATTGATGATATGTTATAAGTCGACATGTGGTCTGCATCACATTCTTAGAATGTAGTATGTCTCACCTGCTAATAGTAATGGTTACTAGTGATTGACACATGGATACTTTGGTACGTATTGGTATACTCTACTTATAAACGGTTTGTTATACATGTCTAAAGTGTTATCAGTGGGAGATAAAGGTCTTTTGACTTGAGGTCAATACGCACCTTGTTTACAGAGTAATGTACTTTGACCATGTCTTAAGCTTAAATTCCTTATAGGATAAGACACGGCTTGTGTTGGGTGCATTACGATGTAAACTAATGTGGTAGTTGAGTCAAGAATAAGATTCATCCCTCGATTGGATATTCGAGAGAACACTTTACTTCTCAGTGATATTAGGTCGACCAAGTCATTGGCCAATGCAAGAGACATATTTAGAATATGGTCTAGTTGTCAACTAACATAGATGAGATAAAGTGATCAAGCCATTTGGATAGACACATGGCAAATCCTAAGTTTGATCGAGTGTGTCGTGAATGAAAGAAATTTATCATCTCATATAAAGGTTATGTTTGCTGGATTCATTTAAACGTACTTCGCATATTGAGTTCGTCATACGGCGCAGTCTAGGAGTTACGTATGAATCTTAATTTGATTAGTGTCGATATGTGAAGGCCTAAAAGGTCACACTATGTCGATTGTCTTTTCGGTCTAACGGTGTTGAGAGAATATTAAATATTCGATTTAGAATCGAGATATTTAAATTGATAATAAATTATGATATAATTTATATTTGATGGAAATTATTTAATTAAGTCAAAATTGGATTTTGGATTTAATTAAACGTGTTGAATATATATTAAATGATGGGACGTGCGGTCGCGTACAGCGACTCAATGAAGAGGCCCACCGACCGCCCATCGCACTCGGGATTTGGGTCAGGCTTGGAGCCCAACCCTAATATGATAATTAACCTAATTGTCCCTATATAAACAGCACTTAACCTCATAATTCAAACACACTAATTCTATGTTATGTCTTTACAGGTTTAAATTGTTGTGTAACTATGACAGACGGAATTGCTGAGGTAAGTAAGTTAAACAAAATTTTAAACTTCCGATGTGCCTTACTTCGATTGGAACAAAACTGCCCGTAAATGTTTCTGTCAACCTAATTCTGAACTCGCTTCCTGGTTCGTTTGAGAACTTTATTCTAAACTTCAACATGAACGGAACCAAGGCGAGTCTTCCAGAGCTTCACAACATGTTGAAGACCTTCGAATTGTCCACCTCCAAAGGTAAAGTTGTGCTCATGGTGGGCTCCTAACAAGTTCAAACCCAAGGGTAAGAACATGTAAACGGTTAAGCGGTAAGGCGATTCTTGCCGCACTTCAATTTTAAGACCTCGGCGAGGTGCTCGTAAGGCGGCGTAGCTGCAGATATGTGTCTCAACTGCAAAAGGAGGGGGCATTGGAAGAAGGACTGCACAGCTCCAGGGGGAGGCAAAACACTAGGTGCTTCTGGCCCTGCTGAACACGGTATGTTTGTCATTAAAATAAATATGTCTATAACTAACTCTCACTGCTGGGTATTAGATACCGCTTGTGGCTCACACATTTGTAACAATGTGCAGGGGCTGACTGACAGCAGAAAGGTTGGATCGTGGGAGGAAGATCTACGCGTTGGAAATGAAGCACGAGTCGATGTTGAACGCGTGGGAACTTATAGACTAGATTTACCTTCTGACTTTTGTTTAGAACTTAATAATTGTTATTTTGTTCCCTCGTTGACGAGGAATATTATTTCTATCCCAATGTTAGACATTGAGGGATTTTCCTCATTTATTACAAATGGCAGTTATGTGCTGTCTTTTAATGGTTTTATTTGTGGAAATGCACCGCTTGTGGATGAATTGTATGTTCTAAACTGTAGTCGTGAAATTTTCAATGTACAAAATAAACGAACTAAAATAAGTAATTCAAGAAACTCCACCTACTTATGGCATTGTAGACTTGGTCACATCAATGAATCAAGGATAGCAAGATTAAGGAAGATAGACTACCTAGAACCATTTGACTTAGAGTCCTATGGTAATTGTGAATCTTGCTTGAGAGGAAAGATGACCACCAAGCCAATTTCTGGGAAAGGTGTGCGAGTCAAAGAGATGCTTGAGTTAGTCCATACCGATGTATGTGAGTCATTTTCAACGCAAGCTAGGGGAGGCTTCCCGTACTTCATAACTTTTACAGACGATTTCACAAGGTTTGGGCATGTGTATTATGAAACACAAGTTCGAAGCCTTTGAGAAATTCAAGGAGTACAAGTCAGAAGTAGAGAAGCAACTTGAAACAAGTATCAAGACCCTTCGATCGGATCGAGGAGGTGAATACTTAAGTAAAAAAATTCTAGATTACTTGAAGCTTCATGGAGTTCAATCACAATGGACACCTCCTGGAACGCCACAAATGAATGGTGTTGCTGAAAGGAAAAATTGAACCCTATTAGATATGGTTAGATCCATGATGAGTTTCTCAGCTCTGCCAACATACCTTGGGGATATGCATTACAAAGCTCAATCTATATTCTGAACAGAGTTCCTTCAAAGTCAGTAGATAAAACTCCATATGAGATATGGAATGGCAAGAAGCAAGCACTTAAACACATACGACCCTGGAGTGCCCTGCATATGTAAAGAAGTTGCTTACTGACAAGTTAGAATCTAAAAGTGAGAAGTATTATTTTGTGGGGTATCCAAATGAAACTAAGGAATACTATTTCTATCTTCCTGGAGAACATAAGGTCATTGTTTTCAGAAATGCAACTTTCCTTGAAGAAGATTATGTCTACAAGGAACAGAGCTGCAATAAGATAGAACTTGAAGAAATTCAAACCACAAGATAATACAGAGGTTGAATCCTTGTCAAATGACCTAAGCAAGGATTCAGTGGGAGTATTTGGTGAAGACTGGGTACTTAGAATACGCCCTCCAGTCAGTGGGAGTGTTGTGCGAGATAGTGCAGAAATGCAAGGCTCTACAACCAATGGAAGATGATGCAATAGTTGTACATCATCCCATTCAGGAAACGCATGAAAATGACATTCTTGAAAGCTCTCAATGTGGTCAACACACAAATACCTTCTTACAATCAGAATACAACAAACACTCAAACGCGGAATATTCAACTCCGTAGGACTATTAGGACTCATCGTCCGCCTAAAAGACGTAATCTCCTTGTTGAAACACACAATGAGATAGATATTCTTGATGACGATGAATTTACGACCTACAGCGAAGCTATGTTATACATTGATTCGCAAATATGGCAAGAAGCCATGAAATCTGAGATGGACTCGATGTACGTCAATCAAGTTTGGAACTTGGTTGATTTGCCAACAGGGGTTAGACCCAGAGGATGCAAATGGGTTTCAAGAAGAAGATTGATGCATATGGCAAGGTACAGACTTATAAGACAAGGTTGGTGGCTAAAGGTTATAATCAGCGGCCTGGGGTCGATTATGATGAAACATTTTCACATGTTTCTAAAATTAAGTCCATTCGAATTTTGCTTGCAATAGCAGCATACTATGATTATGACATTTGGCAAATGGATGTTAAAAATGTTTTCCTCAATGATAATCTAATTGAGGAGGTGTATATGATACAGCCTGGGGTTTTACATCCATGAATAAGCCCAAAGCAGTATGCAAGCTACAGAAGTCCATTTATGGACTTAAGCAAGCCTCAAAGAGTTGGAATATTTGTTTTGAAAAAACAGTCAAATTGTTTGACTTTGTTAGAGCAAAGAAGATCCATGCGTTTATAGTAAACGCAAGGATGAGAGTATTGTCTTCATTGTTATATATGTAGATGACATATTAATAATGGAAGACAATAAGACTCTTATGCAATCAGTCAAGGAATGGTTATCCAACACCTTCATGATGAAGGACTTGAGTGAAGTCTGCTACATTCTTGGAATTAGGATCTACAGAGATAGACCTAATAGATTATTGGGGTTGTCACAGTCCGTATACATAGACAAAGTGCTAAGGCGATTCTCTATGAAAAAATCCAAGAAGGGAGGTCTTCATATGGGTCAATGCATCAAGTTATCAAAGAAGGATAGTCCTTCTACTGTTGCAGAACTTGAACGCATGAAGAGGATCCCATATGCTTCAGCTATAGGATCAACCATGTATGTCATAACCTGTACGAGGCCAGATGTGGCCTATGCACCTAGTATGACTTGCAAATTCCAGCAGAATCCTGGGGAAGAACACTGGAAAACAGTCGAGAGTATTCTTAAGTATCTTAGACGAACTAAAGAATATTTCTTAATCTATGGTGGACAAGAAAAGCTAGTCGCTACTGGGTACACTGATGCTAGCTTCTAGACCGATCTTGATGATTTCAAGTCTCAGTCTTGTTATACCTTCATTTTCAATGGTGGAGCAGTGAGTTGGAAGAGTTCCAAGCAAGTTACAACTGTTGATTCGACAATTGAAGCCAAGTACACTGCTGGATCGAAAGATGGTAAGGAAGTTGTCACGATATCTGTGTTCCTAAAGGAACTAGAGGTTGTTCCAAGTGCCACTTGTCCAATAACGATTTATTGTGACAACATTGGTGCGATTACGCAAGCTAAGGAACCAAGATCAACAAACAGAAACAAGCATGTACCGAGAAAATACCACATACTCAGGGAGATGGTGGAAACTGAAGAAATAGGATTAGACTATGTTCCCACAGATGATAATCTAGATGATCCATTTACTAAACCATTAAGCTTAGTTAAGCATAATGGTCATTTTGAAAACATGAGTATTAGATACATTGGTGATTGGCTCTAGGCCAAGTGGGAGATTGAAAGTATGTAGACAATCATTTTAAGGACAAATGTACTTGAACACATTCGTATTATTAATAAGATTAATATTTTATGACGTTTGCAATTATTGGATTTTTATTTGATTGTTTGTAATTATTCATTAATGTGCATCCTTTGAGATTACGTTGTCATTGATAGAGTGAGTTATTAATGATAGAGCGTAACTCATAAAATAGCCTCGACTAATGAGATATCGATGATATGTTATAAGTCGACACGTGGTCTACATCACATTCTTAGAATGTAGTATGTCTCACCTGCTAATAGTAATGGTTACTAGTGATTGACACATGGATACTTTTGGAACGTATTGGTATACTCTACTTATAAACGGTTTGTTATACATGTCTAAAGTGTTATCAGTGTGTGGGAGATAAAGGTCTTTTGACTTGAGGTCAATACGCACCTTGTTTACAGAGTAATGTACTTTGACCATGTCCTAAGCTTAAATTCCTTATAGGATAAGACACGGCTTGTGTTGGGTGCATTACGATGTAAACTAATGTGGTAGTTGAGTCAAGAATAAGATTCATCCCTCGATTGGATATTCGAGAGAACACTTTACTTCTCAGTGATATTAGGTCGACCAAGTCATTGGCCAATGCAAGAGACATATTTAGAATATGGTCTAGGTCGTCGACTAATAGATATGAGATAAAGTGATCAAACCATTTGGATAGACACATGGCAAATCCTAAGCTTGATCGAGTGTGTCGTGAATAAAAGAAATTTATCATCCCAAATAAAGGTTACGTTTGCTGTGTAAACGTACTTCACATATTGAGTTCGTCATACGGCGCAGTACTAGGAGTTCCGTATGAACTTTAATTTGATTAGTGTCGATATGTGAAGGCCTAAAGAGTCACACTATGTCGATTGTATTTTCGGTCTAAGGGTGTTGAGAGAATATTAAATATTCGATTTAGAATCGAGATATTTAAATTGATAATAAATTATGAAATAATTTCTATTTGATGGAAATTATTTAATTAAGTCAAAATTGAATTTTGAATTTAATTAAACGTGCTGAATATATATTAAATGATGGGACGTGAAGGGTCGCGACGCCGCTAGTCAGATCATACGCACCCAAAGATGAGCCACCTCGGAATTTGGGTCAGACTTGGAGCTCAACCCTAATCTGATAATTAACCTAATTGTCCCTATATAAACAAACCCTTAACCCCATAATTCAAACACACTAATTCTATATTTATGAACTTAGAGTTTAGAAAGAAACCCTCTCGAACCTCTATCAAGATTTCCTGGCTTTCTTGACAGAGGAATATACCGTAGCAAGGCTTGCAGTCGAAAGGACAGTCGCGTGCGCACCTTCTAGTAAAGACTCCAGATAATGTAAGTTTATGTTATGTCTTTACAGGTTTCAATTGTTGTGTAACTATGCCAGACGGAATTATTGGGGTAAGTTAAACAAAATTTTATACTTTTGTTGTGCCTTACCTACGTGTTTTGAACCCAACAAAACCCTACAATATATCCCTCCTAAGGTTAATATTTCCTGCCAGAAATCCATCATTAAGTTTGCTAAAAGCATGAGCTCATCAGGAGCATATTGGACATCCTATTGACATTTTGATGTAGAAATTTTAGTTCCACAAGGAAAAGGAAACATTGTCAAGTAATAAAACAAAGAAAAGGAATCCATTCTTGTGCACCAAGGAACAAATACAAGGCAAATAGTAGAGCTTCAATAAATTTGGTCGCAAATTTCAAATTGTAGATGAACAATCTTTTTTTTAATAGAGAATTCAAAAAGAAAATCATAATGATGTACTTCAACCCAAAACAATCTTCAGAAATTGCATTGAACATCTTGTAAGTTAAATCAATATCATTACCATGAAACTTGAAAATATGCTATCAAGAACTAGGCAAAAGACATCACCTATCCAGACGGTTAATTGGACCTGTTGCAACTCTGTCAAGAATACTTTTTGTGGCTGACTTCCAGTTAAAAGGAAATGACCCCCCCTGAAAAGTAGATTTTAGGGAAGTCAGAAAGGCTAGACAGAACAAGAGCTGGAAAATGGATGCATGTAGAAGCTTACCCATCCAAAACTCCTGGATAAGTCATTTCCTGTGCCAAGTGGGATTATTCCTGTTGGTGGAACTGGCTCTCGACCCTGCTTCTTAAGCTCTCCAAGGCATCCAAGAATCCATCCAACGGTGCCATCACCTCCTGCTGCCTGCCAAACCAGATTGAATAAATAGATCCTCGATTTCTATTTCCTTTTTGCAATAGTTTTCCTATAACAAATCTAAAATGCCACAAAAGTGCAGTTGAAAATTTACTACTAAAAAGGGGTCCAAACTCCAAATTACATCAACATCATATCCATACCACGACTCTTATCCTTTCACGAGTCACTTTTGCGCAGCTGTCACCAAGAGCAGCAAACTTCTCCAGGCAACTCAATCCATACTGAACAAACTCATGAGGCTTCACAACTGAAAGGTCAAAAACCTGGCACGGTTTAAAGTAAAGACACAGAAAAAAAGAGAAGAAAATCAATATCATTTGATAGAGTATTAAAAATTCAACATAAATTTTACACGATATGGTTATCAAACTGGATATTCTCATATAAACAACCAAATTATACCAACCAGTTATTTTCCCTCCTGCCAAGCAATGTCAGAACAGAAAAGTGCCATCAGAGAAACCACAAAGCTTAAAATTTAATCCAATAAGCAATCAAAGCCTTGACAATCTATATTCAGAAATACAGATCAGTATTATTCAGTATATCAACATCTAAACTATATGCAACTCCACTAACTTCGAGTGACACATAAGATTCATTTTGCATGTCATCTAACTGGTGAGTGATAAACAGCAGATCGAACAGACAGTCAATCTCGAATTCACATCTCTTACAACCAACGCAGTCCTCTGTTCGTGGAGGAGAAGCAATTTGTTTAGCCTTACAACCATCCCAAGGTATCATTTCTAATACATCGGTGGGGCAGGCTCGGACACATTGAGTACATCCTATACGGGCGATTCAGGTGAGATCCAATGTAGATCCAACTTTCGATTCCCTGTTTCCTTTTGTCTTCATTTGCCACTTTGCCGTTTCACTATCTTGTGGACTGCTCACTTCTCCAAGACATAACCGTGTAGAATGTGTCTGGTATGGATATCAGTAGTAGTTTGCTTTTTCTTATTTGATAGGTAGGATATTAGTAGTTTGTATTAACCCTTAAAAATATCCTAACCTAGTAAAAGTCGGACAAACCCGTGACAGCATTCAGGTAGCCAAGCTCGTGTAAGGAAAAGAAGTTTGAAGGAGAAAGAAAGATTAAAAGGAAGTTTTTACTATCCTTAAGTAGCTCTTTTTAATTAGTCTTATCATTACGCTTCAAGTATATTCCAACCCTTCAAATACTTGCAATGTTGTTCTTTTTTTCCTTTTTTGGGGCTTATAGGAGGTCCACCAAACTAGAGTAGCTGGCCTGAAAAAGGACCAACTTTAGTGCATAATCAACTTTTACTCTAAACTTGTTCAGCCATATGATGAACAGCTTATGTCACCTTGTTGTATTTTTTCTGCTCCTCATACTGAACTTAATAATTACATTCTTTATGAGCTGAGAGTCTATTAGAAAAAGCTTCTCTGCCCCGCAAAGGTAGTAGTAAGGTCTGCATACATCCTACTCTCCACAGACCTCACTTTGTGGGATTACATTGGGTATGTTGTTGTGGGTATGTTGTTGTTGTTGTATTATAATGAACTTAATAAATGATTGAAATATATGCTCTGAGAAGCAGTATCACACGAGCTACAACCGAACTAATTCGTGTATTGTCAGCAAGGTTGTGAAACAATCAAATGTCACTAGTTAATTTCCTGATTTTCAACATTGTAAGTATAAACTTTGATGCACTTACTAGTAGCTGAATTTATAAAATGAGAAGCAAATTTTACAAAAAGAATCGCTTTCTTAATTGCTCAATTTAGCTCATACAGATACTACCCAAAAGGTGCTCTTCAAAAACTTAAAATATGTCTCCATAAATTAAGTATAAAGCATATCTTCAATAAGAAAATTAAAGCAGGTAGTAAGTAGTCATACCATAGGCACAAGCTGTTATAAGAAGAAGAAAAAATAGTAGTATAACAAGCATAGTACACGTACACCCCATGTCCCACCCAAATACAGCCATAATCAATTTCCCAAAAATTGTTAAAAGCAAAAAATGGATACAAAAATAGTTAGTAAAAGATTAAAAAAATTGCATCACTTCCTAGTGAAATAATAAAAAAAATTGTACGTATTTACGTAAGTAAATAGCTGTACTAAGAAGTCCAGTTCCATTTATGCAGAAATATGTAAACATTTACTCCCTCCATTTTAAAATGATTATTTGGTTTAGTTTGTGAAATTAAAAAAAGAAAAAAAAATACTGTGATCTAAAATAAACCTTATATATTTATGTGAATGTAAATCATATCGTAAAGTTAAATTATTTCTAAATATATATCTTTGTCAATCTTTTTTGTACCAGCTAAGTAGGATAATTTTATGTGAAAAGTTGGAATAAATTTATTTTAAAACAGAAGGTAAGGAAAATATTTTGAAAGAAAAGTAAATTGTTGAATAAAAGATGACCTGTTCTTCACCCATGAGTTCCTGTAGCCTAGCTTTAAGCTGTGGGCCATGTCTGCCACCACTTTTAGAATTAATGAAGACGATGATGGGTGCCTCTGGTGGCTGAGGAATGTCGGCGCCAGGGGCATAAGCCATGTCGAAATATCGTTTTACAGTGTCAGTGTCATCCTTAGTCTGTATAGCCTCCCTCACGGCCAGCCTTAAATACTCTGGCATAGTGATCCTCCTCCGGAGCTCCTCTTTTGATATCCTAACTCCAGCCAAAGTAAACCCTCCTTTTATCGACTCCACAACTGACGACCTCCCGGAAGACCTTCTCCTCAAATCCATATTCCTTTACAATTGTGACAACAAGTTGAAAAGTATATATAACACAGACAGAGCCTGCCGAGGGAATTTGTTGACTTTCAAAAAAAAGTGGTTTCTACTCTTCCACATTTACCCCTAAGTTGCCACCTTTTGCAACTGTCTTCCAATAACCATCCTTTTTCTTAAACCAGAGAGAGAGTACTATATTTCGAAAAGTAAAAAAAGTACTTAGGGCTCGTTTGTTATCATGAATAAATAATTAATTTTGGGATTAAATTTCAGATATATTTATCTCATATTTAATTGAAATAAAATCATAATATAACTAATTTAGATATTAATTATTTCAAAATTATAGTGCTATTTTATTCGTGTAATATAACTCCAGCTGATACCAATAGTAGCTTAGACGGATGGCAGGTATCCTTATCAAGTTTAAAGGATGGGATCGCTTTGTTTTATTGTTTAGTGTAAATAACATTAAAGTACCTTATAAAAAAAAGGTCAAATTCATCGGGAGCCACCTTTGGTGTTCAGATTTGTCACCTCAACATTTCAAGTAACGTTTGTTCCATTTAGCCATTTTATATGGGTCTTCGCTGTGTCAGATATTTTTCGCTGGCTTGACAACTTGTGTGATTTTTTTCACATAAATATAGCGCGTGAAAAGGCCAAAAATTTGATTTTTCATTTTCTTTTTATTTCTTCTTCTTCATTATTTTTCTTTTTCAAGTAATTTTTCGGAGAAACTCTATTATTTATGATTTGATTTTGTTCTTTTTTTCTTTTTTTTCGATCTGAGTTTCAGATCTAGCAACTTCAATTTGTCTCTTTGTATTATTTCAAATTAATTGGGTCTAAACTAAAAGTATATGTATGTCCTAGAGACAATCTGTATTAAGACACAATGTACTTTATACACATTCGTATTATATTAATGATAATTAATATTATGACAATTTGCATTTGTTGAATTAAATTGATTGTTTATAATATTCTATAAATGCATCCCTAGAGGTTACGCGTTTATTAATAATGTGAGGATTAATGTTACAACGTAACTCTTAAATTACCTCGACTAATGATCATCGAAATTGGATATCGATGATATGCGATACGTCGACATGTGGTCTGCATCATATCCTTAGGGAATATAGTATGTCTCACTTGCTACGAGTTATGGCAACTCGTGATGGACACATGGATACTTGTTGAAGTATTGATATGTCCTGCTGATGTATTGTTTTGTTATATGTCTATAATGTCATCGGCGTGTGGGAGATAGAAGTCCTTAGACTTGAGGTCAATATCACCTTGTTTACGGAGTAATGTACTTTGATCTTGTCATAAGCTCAGATGACTTATAGGTTGAGACACGGCTTGTTTTGGGTGCATTACGAAGTAGATTAAAGGTGGTATGTCTAAGATTAGGATTCATTCCTTGAATATATATTTGAGTGAGCACTCAGATACTCATATGGTATTAGGTTGACTAAGTCATTGGCCAATGCAATAGACATATCTGTGATATGGTCCTGTTTTCAACTGATATAGATGAGTTATAATAATCAAGTCATTTGGATAGACACTTGACAGATCCTAAGCTTGATTGAGTGTGTCATGAATGAAAGGATTTTTATCTTCTCGCATATAGGTTCAGTTCATATATTTTATATAGCTAAACTTTACATATTCGGTTTGTCTTCCGGCGCAGTCTAGGAGTTCCGTGAAGATCCTATTGTAATTAGTGACGATATGTAAAGGTCTGAAGGGTAACACTAAGTCAAATGTTTCGTCGATTGAAGGATGTAATTAGAAGGAGATCTTACATATATGTTCGGTTGATGACCGGAACATTAGAAATGGGAAGGATGGCAGAAAATAGGACAAGGACCGCAGTGCCTTATCTTAGGACTGCGGTGCCCAGAACACAGATAAGCACCGCGGTGCCTCTTGATGCGCGGTATATGCACACACTTTTAAACGCAAGTGCACGTTATCGTATCAAGTAGTATAGTCTTAGATAAGACCGAATATCGTCCTCTAGGATTAGGGTTCAAGTACCAACTATCTATTTTCTAGTATCTATTTGGTGAATTAATGATTGATTGTTTTGTTTATAACTAAGAATTATTAAAGACAAGTAAATATAAAGAATTACTTCAGAGGTGATGAGAATAGGGCTTCTATGTATCTTCACTATCCGCTTATGCTACTTACTAATGCATTACTTATGGTGTTCTTCTTTTGGAGAAAGCGGTTTCTTTAAATCGTTTTATACTCCCGTTAGGGTTATATAAACACTCAACCCCAGTATTGTTCCTTACCTAACTTTCGCTGATAAGGGTAACTCTATAGGAGGATTAAGAACAAAAACCTAGTTGACCGTCACGCACAATGCGCAAAATTAGGGTTGTTAAGCCTCTCATCAACGCTACAAAACTAATTGAGGTATTTTCATCCCCAATTCAAGCCTGTCTACCCAACTTACAGCATATTCACAATCCCCCCTTTTCAGAATCTGATTAGAAATCATATAGTGATAACTAGTTGTCAATTAGCTACCAAGAATTCAACTCAATTATTGGATAGATCTCTCAATAAGAAAAATAACCATAAGCATACATTAATTTATAACATAAGTTTCAAGAAGTTCAACATAGAAAGCCCTATAAGAGAATTAGTTCCTAGCCATGAATATGACAAGAACTAATTCAAAGTTCATCATGCAAAAACTGAATTAAGGAAAAGAAAAAAAAATTACTAAGAACGAGTCTCCAAGCCTTCTAGCATCCAAGGATTGTGTTGTGGAATATTTACAAGGTGGAATGGTGGATGGATGGATGTAGAATGGTGAATGGTAGAATGGAGAATGAATAATTCTTCTAATGATGTAGAGTATTTATAGCCAAAGAATCCTTTAGGTGAAGGGTTAAGGATTTGTGTAGGTAGGAAAAGTTATTAGAATCCTTTTAGGTAAGGGTTTTTAGGTAGGAAAATGTTTTCCTTTAGGTAGAAAAAATTATCCCTTTTTGAAGGAAAAGTTATCCCTTTAGGATTCTGAAACATGTCAAATTCGCCCAAAGATTTCACAATTCGCGTCGGCGCGCCTATAGATCAGCCAGGCTAAATTCAAAGCAACTCTTCGGGACTTTTAGCACTTTGGCGCCATGGCTTTCTTGCCGCGCGGTGACATTTTTCTCGCGAATTCCGTTTGCCGTCTTTTCGTCCGGACTTGCCTCGATTTTCTCTATAATTCCCGGAACTTCTTAGACTTCATTTCTTGGCCCTTTTGTGTGCAATTTCATCTCTTTTATGCTCATTTCATCTCCTTTTCGTCATTTCTCCATTTTTTACCGCTGTGACACAAAAGAAAGGAAAACGACTCTAATATTGTACTAAACATAAATGAAATGAGTAAAATACTAACTAAAAATGACTCAAAAAGTGTATATAAAATACACCGATCAAATACCCCCAAACTTAACCTTTGCTCGCCCTCGAGCAAAGATAGAAAGAAAGAAATAAAAGGCTCAAGAAACGAAAAATAAAAGACTCACTGACATTGATCACTTTTGCTGCATTTAGTGTTATCTAAAAAAACATGAAGGTTAGCAGAATAATATGCAGGAACATGTAGCATGAAATTTTTCAGCACACTAAACACATTGAGCTAGATATTTCGCAAACTCATATTTATCATGCTTTAATGGAAGTCAATATACTAAATCATGCATATAAATTCAAAAATCTTATGGCATGCTTACTTGTTATTCTCCACTAATCCTGGATATGCATAAAAGAGATCTTCAGGACTTTAAGGGTTGTAACGTAGGCTTAGGTAGGGGTTGGTAAAAATAGGCATTTAGGCTCATTTTTGTGTACCATAAGCTCTTTAGCTTTTCAGTATTTCCCTTTTCATTTTGTTCTTTTCTTCACTTCAATTCTATCTTTTTCCCTCTTTTGTTTTGGGAGAATGAAGAGTATTATAATAACAAGCACCCCCAAACTTAGGCTTTTGCCTCTTTCTTATTACTTTTTATCAGGGTGCAACAAGCTCATTCACTCTTTTTGTCTCTTTTTTAACACAATTGATTCCACTACTTCACATTTTTACTTATGGCACAATTTGTGGGAATATAGGGTGTCAAAGAAGAAGTTTCAAATTTAGGCTCAATGGGGCTGACTAGGGATATTTTTAAAGTACGGGATAGAAAAGAATGGTAAGAATTGACTATCAAAGAAATGCTTGAGTCATCTCCCTAACATGCATATCCTAACTATTTCGCCTCAAATAGCAAGCACTCATAACACATAAGTATTTATCATTTAGCATGCATAACTCAAGCAAGAAACTCCAAATAGACAGATTCTGTGAGTTTTTGGCATATCTAACTTAGGTGTTTAGATAGTTGCTTCAATTCCGTTACATTATTCCACCTTACTTCACTAGGTGTTTCTAGCAACTACAACAATTATGATCTTTGACAGACAATTATGACTCAAAAAGGAAAAAAAAGAAGAAAAATAAAATAAATTTGGTGACTCAAAATAAACATAAAACAATCAACAAGACTTAAATAAAACATAACAAGACACAAATAAAACACCCCCAAACTTAAATCACACATTGTCCCCAATGTGTGCAAGACTCAAAGAAAATAAAAGAAAAAGGACAACTTACTGACACAACACAGCGGTCATAACGGAGGTCTAGGAGGAAAAATTCTGGAATTTGCACGAAAATATGGCTCTCTGAAGTTCGGGCGCCGCGACGCTGCTAGTACTGTGGCTCTTCTGAAGTTCCAGCCGCGCCTCGACTCAGCCAGGCGACGATCGCTTTTTCCTTTTTTTTTCCAGCGTTTGTTGCTCCTTTTTCCTGGTTTCACTTTTCACCACGCATCCAACAACACAAAACAAGAACCCAAGACCGTGAGATCGTTTCAAGATGTAAATAAAACAAACTAAAGATGTAAATTAAAATAACATAATTAAAAATATTGGTTGCCTCCCAACAAGCGCTGTCTTTAACGCCTTTTAGCCGGACGCCTTTAACCTTTACGAGTGCCCATTGGATCCTTCAGGCGAATCGCCATAATGGCAGAGTTATTGCAGTCTCACTTCAACTACAACAATTGCTTCAAACAAGTGGCCTTACATATACAATTATCCCCAAGTAGGCTTGTCTTTTATGCTTTCTATAATGTAGAATCCGTGAACTTCTCTACATCTCTCAACTTTAGGGTACCTTGATGGTATGGGCTTCCTAATTGGGAATCACCGTGATAGCTAGTGGTGGTTCTTCTGTAATGTGCAAGAAAAGGATTTCTACAGAGTCCAAGGTAAATAATGGATCTCTGCAATCTTTTCCTTTTCTACACCAACTATCTCACCGATTCCTCAATAGTTGGGTTTGGTTGTGCTCTCAAATTGTTGTTCGCTATTAAAAATGACTCATGAAGTTCTCCTATTTGCGACTTCTTTATGGCCAATCTCATTTCGTCCATGAATCGCGCTGATACTTAGTGAGATCGAGTATGACTTCTCGCAATTCCTCTCTCTTCCTCTACGGTTGAGCTCGATCATATTGACAGTAGAAATCCATGTCTTGAGGATCCCTGAGATGAATCAAAACCAACAACGAATCACGGCACACTTGTTTTTTTATTTATATATATATATATATATTTTAATTATTATTTTTATAATAATTTTTTTTTTCAATAGAAAATAAAATAAATAATTTAAAGAAACAAAAATAAAAACCAAATTAGAAATTAAAAATAGATAAATTTGATATTGAACTATGCCTACTCCCCGGCAACGGCGCCAAAAACTTGATGCGCGGTATATGCACACACTTTTAAACGCAAGTGCACGTTATCGTATCAAGTAGTATAGTCTTAGATAAGACCGAATATCGCCCCTCAGATTAGGTTCAAGTACCAACTATCTATTTTCTAGTATCTATTTGGTGAATTAATGATTGATTGTTTTGTTTATAACTAAGAATTATTAAAGACAAGTAAATATAAAGAATTACTTCAGAGGTGATGAGAATAGGGCTTCTATGTATCCTCACTATCCGCTTATGCTACTTACTAATGCATTACTTATGGTGTTCTTCTTTTGGAGAAAGCGGTTTCTGAAATCGCTTTATACTCCCTAGGGTTATATAAACACTCAACCCCAGATTGTTCCTTACCTAACTTTCACGATAAGGGTAACTCTATAGGAGGATTAAGAACAAAACCTAGTTGACCGTCACGCACAATGCGCAAAATTAGGGTCATAAGCCTCTCATCAACGCTACAAAACTAATTGAGATATTTTCATCCCCAATTCAAGCCTGTCTACCCAACTTACAACATATTCACAATCCCCCATTTTCAGAATCTGATTAGAAATCATATAGTGATAACTAGTTGTCAATTAGCTACCAAGAATTCAACTCAATTATTGGATAGATCTCTCAATAAGAAAAATAACCATAAGCATACATTAATTTATAACATAAGTTTCAAGAAGTTCAACATAGAAAGCCCTATAAGAGAATTAGTTCCTAGCCATGAATATGACAAGAACTAATTCAAAGTTCATCATGCAAAAACTGAATTAAGGAAAAGAAAAAAAAATTACTAAGAACGAGTCTCCAAGCCTTCTACAGATCCAAGTTGTGTTGTGGAATATTTACAAGGTGGAATGGTGGATGGATGGATGTAGAATGGTGAATGGTAGAATGGAGAATGAATAATTCTTCTAATGATGTAGAGTATTTATAGCCAAAGAATCCTTTAGGTGAAGGGTTAAGGATTTGTGTAGGTAGGAAAAGTTATTAGAATCCTTTTAGGTAAGGGTTTTTAGGTAGGAAAATGTTTTCCTTTAGGTAGAAAAAATTATCCCTTTTTGAAGGAAAAGTTATCCCTTTAGGATTCAAACATGTCAAATTCGCCCAAAGATTTCACAATTCCTCGTGCGCCATGGCATGATCAGCCATGGCTCAAATTCAGCAACTCTTGACTTTTAGCACTTTGGCGCCACAGCTATTTGGCCATGGCCGGTGACATTTTTCTCGCGACTTCGCTTAAATGCGTCTTTCTCGTCCGGACTTCGTCTGATTTTCTCTATAATTCCCGGAACTTCTTAGACTTCATTTCTTGGCCCTTTTGTGTGCAATTTCATCTCTTTTATGCTCATTTCATCTCCTTTTCGTCATTTCTCCATTTTTTACCGCTGTGACACAAAAGAAAGGAAAACGACTCTAATATTGTACTAAACATAAATGAAATGAGTAAAATACTAACTAAAAATGACTCAAAAAATGTATATAAAATACACCGATCAAATACCCCCAAACTTAACTTTTGCTCGCCCTCGAGCAAAGATAGAAAGAAAGAAATAAAAGGCTCAAGAAACGAAAAATAAAAGACTCACTGACATTGATCACTTTTGCTGCATTTAGTGTTATCTAAAAAACCATGAAGGTTAGCAGAATAATATGCAGGAACATGTAGCATGAAATTTTTCAGCACACTAAACACATTGAGCTAGATATTTCGCAAACTCATATTTATCATGCTTTAATGGAAGTCAATATACTAAATCATGCATATAAATTCAAAAATCCTATGGCATGCTTACTTGCTATTCTCCACTAATCCTGGATATGCATAAAAGAGATCTTCAGGACTTTAAGGGTTGTAATGTAGGCTTAGGTAGGGGTTGGTAAAAATAGGCATTTAGGCTCATTTTTGTGTACCATAAGCTCTTTAGCTTTTCAGTATTTCCCTTTTCATTTTGTTCTTTTCTTCACTTCAATTCTATCTTTTCCTCTTTTGTTTTGGGAGAATGAAGAGTATTATAATAACAAGCCCCCAAACTTAGGCTTTTGCCTCTTTCTTATTACTTTTTATCAAAGCACAAGCTCATTCACTCTTTTTGTCTCTTTTTAACACAATTGATTCCACTACTTCACATTTTTACTTATGGCACAATTTGTGGGAATATAGGTGTCAAAGAAGAAGTTTCAAATTTAGGCTCAATAGGTGACTAGGGATATTTTTAAAGTGCAGGATAGAAAAGAATGGTAAGAATTGACTATCAAAGAAATGCTTGAGTCATCTCCTAACATGCATATCCTAACTATTTACTCAAATATCAAGCACTCATAACACATAAGTATTTATCATTTAGCATGCATAACTCAAGCAAGAAACTCCAAATAGACAGATTCTGTGAGTTTTGGCATATCTAACTTAGGTGTTTAGATAGTTGCTTCAATTAGTTACATTATTCCACCTTACTTCACTAGGTGTTTCTAGCAACTACAACAATTATGATCTTTGTGAGACAATTATGACTCAAAATGGAAAAAAAAGAAGAAAAATAAAATAAATTTGGTGACTCAAAATAAACATAAAACAATTAACAAGACTTAAATAAAACATAACAAGACACAAATAAAACACACCCAAACTTAAATCACACATTGTCCCCAATGTGTGCAAGACTCAAAGAAAATAAAAGAAAAAGGACAACTTATCGACACAACACAATGTCATAACGAGGTCTGGAGGAAAATTCGAATTTGCACTAAAATATGGCTCTCTGAGTTCTGGCGCGCGACGCTAAGATCTTGTGGCTCTTCGAAGTTCCAGCCGCGGCCTCGATTAGCTGCAGCGACGATCGTTTTTCCTTTTTTTTTCCAAATTTGTTGCTCCTTTTTCCTCGGTTTCACTTTTCACCCACTCACATCCAACAACACAAAACAAGAACCCAAGACCGTGAGACTGTTTCAAGATGTAAATAAAACAAACTAAAGACAGAAATTAAAATAACATAATTAAAAATATTGGGTTGCCTCCCAACAAGTTGTCTTTAACGTCTTTTAGCCGACGCCTTTAACCTTTACGAGTGCCCATTTGGATCCTTCGCGAATCGCTTGCAATCCGCAGAGTTATTGTCGCAGTCTCACTTCAACTACAACAATTGCTTCAAACAAGTGGCCTTACATATACAATTATCCCCAAGTAGGCTTGTCTTTTATGCTTTCTATAATGTAGGAATCAGTGAACTTCTACATCTCTCAACTTGATGGTATGGGCTTCCTAATTGGGAATCACCGTGATAGCTAGTGGTGGTTCTTCAGAATAGGTGCAAGAAAAAGGATTTCTACAGAGTCCGAAGGTAAATAATTGGATCTCTGCAATCTTTTCCTTTTCTACACCAACTATCTCACCGCATTCTCAATAGTTGGGTTTGGTTCTGTGCTCCTCAAATTGTTGTTCATTGTTAAAAATGATCATGAGTTCTCCTATTTGCGCTCAGCTTCTTTATGGCCAATCTCATTTCGTCCACGAATCGCGCTTGATACTTAGTGAGACCGAGTATGACTTCTCGCACTCCTCTCTCTTCTCTACGGTTGGAGCTCGATCATATTGACAGAGAAATCCATGTCTGAGGATCCTGAGATGAATCAAAACCAACAACGAATCACGGCACACTTGTTTTTTTATTTATATATATATATATATTTTAATTATTATTTTTATAATAATTTTTTTTTTCAATAGAAAATAAAATAAATAATTTAAAGAAACAAAAATAAAAACCAAATTAGAAATTAAAAATAGATAAATTTGATATTGAACTATGCCTACTCGTACTACGCCAAAAACTTGATGCAGATATGCACACACTTTTAAACGCAAGTGCACGTTATCGTATCAAGTAGTATAGTCTTAGATAAGACCGAATATCGTCCTCTAGGATTAGGGTTCAAGTACCAACTATCTATTTTCTAGTATCTATTTGGTGAATTAATGATTGATTGTTTTGTTTATAACTAAGAATTATTAAAGACAAGTAAATATAAAGAATTACTTCAGAGGTGATGAGAATAGGGCTTCTATGTATCCTCACTATCCGCTTATGCTACTTACTAATGCATTACTTATGGTGTTCTTCTTTTGGAGAAAGCAGGTTTACGAAATCGTTTTATACTCCCGTTAGGGTTATATAAACACTCAACCCCAGTATTGTTCCTTACCTAACTTTCGCTGATAAGGGTAACTCTATAGGAGGATTAAGAACAAAAACCTAGTTGACCGTCACGCACAATGCGCAAAATTAGGGTTGTTAAGCCTCTCATCAACGCTACAAAACTAATTGAGATATTTTCATCCCCAATTCAAGCCTGTCTACCCAACTTACAACATATTCACAATCCCCCATTTTCAGAATCTGATTAGAAATCATATAGTGATAACTAGTTGTCAATTAGCTACCAAGAATTCAACTCAATTATTGGATAGATCTCTCAATAAGAAAAATAACCATAAGCATACATTAATTTATAACATAAGTTTCAAGAAGTTCAACATAGAAAGCCCTATAAGAGAATTAGTTCCTAGCCATGAATATGACAAGAACTAATTCAAAGTTCATCATGCAAAAACTGAATTAAGGAAAAGAAAAAAAAATTACTAAACGAGTCTCCAAGCCTAAAGCGTCCAAGGATTGTGTTGTGGAATATTTACAAGGTGGAATGGTGGATGGATGGATGTAGAATGGTGAATGGTAGAATGGAGAATGAATAATTCTTCTAATGATGTAGAGTATTTATAGCCAAAGAATCCTTTAGGTGAAGGGTTAAGGATTTGTGTAGGTAGGAAAAGTTATTAGAATCCTTTTAGGTAAGGGTTTTAGGTAGGAAAAGGTTTTCCTTTAGGTAGAAAAAATTATCCTTTTGAAGGAAAAGTTATCCCTTTAGGATTCTCAAACATGTCACCCGCCCAAAGATTTCACAATTGCCGCGCCATGGCCAGATCAGCGCATACTAAATTCAGCAACTCTTCTGACTTTCAAGACTTTGGGCGCCATGTTATTCTGAATGCGCCGGTGACATTTTTTCCGCGAATTCGTTTGTCGTTTTTTCGTCCGACTTCGATTTTCTCTATAATTCCCGGAACTTCTTAGACTTCATTTCTTGGCCCTTTTGTGTGCAATTTCATCTCTTTTATGCTCATTTCATCTCCTTTTCGTCATTTCTCCATTTTTGACCGCTGTGACACAAAAGAAAGGAAAACGGCCCTAATACTGTACTAAACATAAATGAAATGAGTAAAATACTAACTAAAATGACTCAAAAAGTGTATATAAAATACACCGATCACCTCTTTAGTGGGATCGTGGTGCCTGTGCGTCTTCGGGCAGTTCAAATTTCAGTCAATCCGGAATTTTGTTGGGCCCAGCCCACATAAACCCTAAACCCTCTGTTTACAGTTATAAATAGAGGGCTTACCTCCCATTCAACAGACACCAAAAACCTAAGAGGGGTAAATCTCTTCTAAAGCTCTGTCAGAATCCCTAGCATTCCTGACTAGGAAAATTAAATCACAGTTTCAGAACTTACAAATCGAGGGACTTTTGCGTGTGCACCCTCGGACTACACAAATCATCGAGAATCAACTTGTCACAGCCCGAACCCCGGGCCCGTGACTGGTGTCCTACCTGGGCACCCTTCTACCTTAACAATACAAGTAAGCTGCGGAACTGAAATAACACTTCATTTTTTTTTTTTTAAAACAAACGACGCAAGTGGCAAAGCCGATGCGCGCCGCTATATATACATAAACAAAAGACACTACACCGCATACGCAGTCCAATCCCACATATGAATACTGCACTCTGGAGTTAAATCAACTATGACGACAAGGCCCCGCCGCATCTAAAACTATACAAAGCACAGATCAAGGACATATACCAAAGATATACTCGGAATAAGGAGCTTATCCAAAACCACGAGCATGATCCTACACTGCCGATCACCGAATCAAGACCTATACTGCGCAGATGAACGCAACCCGGGCGAGGTCGATCGAAGAATGTACCAAGTATGTGAACAATAAATCGTAATAAAATCATAGCAGCCTAAATAACACAGAGACATGTATGATATCCAACCTACGATATAACACATAAGCGGTCATATCAAGTCGTGACGCAGCCCTCAAAGTCATTACTCAATATCACCCGGTGTCTCACGCCCATAATATCAATCATGCCCGTGGAATCCTTCCTCACTGCCGGCAGTCCATGATGTAATAACACCAATAAGGATACATGAACACCAAGTCCCACCTGTGTCTTCAATACCTCGTGGTCCCATGCCCCGGAATCCCACCTCGTAAAAGCATGACCATAGGGTAACACAAACAAATCCGGGGACATATATGATAATCAAAATACAACACATTGTGCCTTACTAACAATGAGAGTAAACAGTAGTATCCTTACAATATAAACTAGGAAGCTCATGATCAAGCAGGACCATCCGCCCGCAGTATCATTTAGCAATCCTTTCCCTGGGACTATTTCACCCGCATAGGTCACGTGGACCCGCGTGAGGTATTCCTCGCATAGGCTGGACCCGCCCGCATGGGACTATTTCACCCGCATAAGCCCTTTCGGACCCGCATGAGGTATTCCTCGCATAGGACTATTTCACCCGCATAAGCCCTTACGGACTCGCATGAGGTATTCCTCGTGATAGGTGGACCCGCCCGCACGGACTATTTCACCCGCATAAGCCCTACGGACTCGCATGAGGTATTCTCGCATCGTGGGTAGCAAATCCACTAATGATGCAAATGCCACAAACCCGGAATGACCAAACGATCGATATAACAATAGCACACAACCTGGCTATTTCCAAAGACACATAGGAAAATCCTTAATTACAAGCCAAAGTCCTTACCAAGGCACACTTAGAATAATTCTCTTTAACAAACCAAAGTACTTATCAAGGCACACTTAGACAAATTCTCAATTTATCAAGCCAAAGTACTAATCAGGGCATACATAGAATCATTCTCTTTTAACAAGTCAAAGTACTTATCAAGGCACACTTTAGACAAATTCTCAATTTATCAAGCCAAAGTACTAATCAAGGCATACATAGAATAATTCTCTTTTAACAAGTCAAAGTACTACATACGTACATTCTTTTATAAAAGACTCCTTTCTATGTAAAGCCCCAAGATACTAACACCCGTAGTATCAAGGCGTGTCTATTTTTCAAAGTAAGTTACTACACTTTTAGAAAACTCATTTCAAAGCTTGAAATCAAGTAACTCTAAATTTTCACAATCTAGGCAACTTATGCCGATTAATCAAAATAGACAACTTTCAAAACCTTCCCTAAAGCCGTTATAACCAACTTCCCATAAAGCCGTTATAACCAACTTCCCATAAAGTCGTTATAACCCTTTATGGTTTTAGACGTATCCATTCCTTCAATAACCAAGAGACTTATACTATTAAAACCAAGTATCACATACTTACAAAACAAGTTCTTAACTTTCAAAATACTTCAAGTCTCTTAATAGTTAGAAAACAAGTTTTCTTCCACTTTTTAAACCTCAAGTAACTTCACCCTTAACGCAAGTTACTTCTCTTAAATCATGTCATTTCTCCTCTTTAAATCAAATAAGTAAATCACTCTTTGACTTCTAAAGTCATTATAATGACCTTTAGGTTTTAGAACTAAGGCACTAGCCAAAAGATTTGGAAACCACTTCCTTTCAAGTCTCTATGTACTTTAAGAAAAATACCTTCACTTTTAAGAATCCAAACTTCCTAAGGAAATGGATTATACTACTTACAATTTAAACATCAAAGTACACTCAAAGTACATGTAACAAATTCTATTTTAGGCAATCCAAATACAAGCAAGGAATGGATCATTCGAGTAGAACTTACTTTCTTTATTCTAAGGAATCATGCTAGAAGAGAGATAGTTCACATACCTTTCTACTAAATCCACAAGCTGCCGAATACACCGTAGGTAGAAGTGTCAACCTATAATGGTCACAACAAGGCTATCAACTTCTAGTCTCTATGTAGAAATAATACTAAGTATTTAGTCTCTAATTCTACGGAAAATCTGCAAAGACTTCCTTTGTTTCTACTCACTTTGCCACCTTTTTCAAGGCCGAATACAATAACCAACAAGCCACATTTAAGGCTCCAAACAACAACCAAACAAAGGGGATTACACGCCTTACAATACGTGTAAAATTCCGCCCCACAATTCATACGAAATAGTATAAAACTTCACTAGCCATTCTCGGCCAACATATAACCAATCACACTACGTCTTTTCCAATCCTTTTCCAATTTCAAGTTCTTAGGTCTAACATGTTATATAGTCTAAACAACTTCAACAACTACAATTTCCTTCTTTATTCAACATGCGACGACTTAAACTAATAATCAACTTGAATTCCAATCTTAAAGCTAAACATGCTAGATTTCGGATTAGGGTTCCAATAGTCAAAATACTTATCAAACTTCATACTATATAACTCATGCTTGCTAATAACCATAGAAACAATGATAAGTAAACCTTAATTGCTAAAACGACAAAAATATACCTTTAAAGCCCTTAAAATTTTCAAGATTCCAAAGTCGCGCCTTAGAAATTCTTAGCTCCTTTCCTTAGGTTCCAATCCGCTCCAAGCACTCCTTAGAGGCCTATGAAGAACCCATCTTCAAGTTCTAACTTCAAAGTTGAAGAACTCCCTTAGTTTCCGCCTTGCGACTAACGTGAAAATGCATTTTTTCCGAAATCTTTCTATTGAGATATCCTTACAATACCCTAAGGGACATTGGGTTAAAGTCTTGTGGCTAATGGATCAAAATTGCAAAATTTTGTGTGGGCAAATGGACCAACCCGTGAGCTCTCTTGAAGAACAAGAAGGTTTCTAATTTTTCTAAGTGTAGAAAATGCCAAGTCTTGCTACTAGTAGTATACTTATAACACAATGGAGGGCTTGGATAACAACACTTGTTAAGATTGGAAGGAAGAGATCAAGCCAAATGGCTCTTGACTTGGTCAACAATGTCAAGCTATTAATTAGCAAGACTTTCTCATCTACACAATGGTCAAATGACCATTTTACCCCTCACCATTTCGTCCAAGACCACATGTGGGGGTGCCACGTGTCGCCCTCTCATTCGTCCATAAAATTCCGTAACCCACGTGGGCCCCGCAAAACGTAAAATTCCTCGGGTGGGCCCCACGTGACCAAATCCGTAGAAATAAATTTCCATATGAATATAAGTTCCATACTCTTCAAATAATACATTTTGAGAATCCAATTCTCAACAACGGACATTTTTCCTTTCCGACGTTCGGAACATTTTCCGTCGGAAAAACAATTCTTCCTTTCGTACTAATTTCCAAGTCTTGATTCCTTACGTACATTCTCTTATACATGTCCTGGACTTACGGGGTGTAACACAACTGCTTGGTTGATTGCTACAATAATATAAGTATTATGTCGAGGTATTATATTATACTATGTGTTTTGTATTGTTCATTACTTATCATACTGCAGTTCGACCGTCGTCGGGTTTGAAACATAAATTTTCAAATTTCGCTGCGTGTACGAACCCGACGTAAACACCTACATAAACACCATTAATGGAGCCTTTAAAAAGATTGAAGGTTTAAAATAGGCTAGTTGATTTGATGAAAATTTTGAGAAATTAATGTTGGGGTTATCTTCGGGTCTTCGTGGAGAATATTTAGTTGAAATTATAACAAATTTGGATGAGATTCTCTTGAAATTTTAGGTTAAAATCTAGGTTGGAACAAGAAAACATATAAAGATGGTGAAGAACATCAAGAACATGATTTCTTTTCTTTTTTAAAATATTAATTTTTTTCTCAAAATTTATTTTTTATAATATTATTTGATCAAACGCCACATGTCCCAATTTAGTTTGTCATTTTGTCATGTAATCGGCGAGTGTGTTACACATATTTTATATATTTGGATGATTGTGCAAAAATCGTTTAAATGACATAGCGGAGGCCCGCTTGAAGTGTCTAGATGAAATAAGTGTTACTTGAGGTGTTCAAGTAATAAATTTGGACGACCACATGTGGCTAAATTTGGCCAAAAAAATATTATACTACGTTCAAAGAAAATATATCAAGTATATAGGTCAAAAATTATATATATATAAAATCTTGAATATCGTTAGCGAAATTTCTAACTTTGTCACTTATATTAAGTGTAACAATAAATACCTTTTATAACTCTTCAAGTTTTGTGGCCACATAGCAACCTATAATGCCTAGTGCTCAAACCCAACCCAGCAGAAGAATAATATTTCCTCCGATTCAAAATAAGTGTCCACTTAATCGTTTTATTTTGGTTCAAAATAAGTATTCATTTACAAAATCAAGAATAAATTAAATTTATTTTTTCAAATTTGCCCTATATACTCAAGGAAATAAATAAGTAAAAGCATTATTAAAATATCTAATTTTTTAGAAATTAATATTATCTTAAGAAGAATAAAACAAGCTAAATAAACATTTATTTTGAATCGGAGGGAGTAATTAAAAGCATCAATTCTAGTTGTAGCTGAAAATTAATAGGATGTCTCTAGGTAGTTGGAAAATTGAACAGAAGAGTTTTCGTCCTTTCGTCTTTTGTAAATTAATAGGATGTCTCTAGGTGGTGAAGTAGATAGTTGCAGAGACAATGGCAATATTGTAAAGTTGTTTTGCTTTCAGAATTTACACGGGGCAGCGAGCGGACTAATAAATTAATGGGCCCACGCGGCGATGAACAAGTCCATTCGCATCGGTACAACTGAAAAAACGGGCAATGTGGTCATGGTCATCGTTGGACTGCTGAGCCATTGAGAAGCTTCTTCCGATTGTTCAAGTGTTTTTAGAGTGTCATTTCTAGAATAAATTTATGTCTTTTTTTATCCCTTCCTAAGCTTCCTTGGTGATTCGAAAGCACAATCTTCAGAATGGAGGGTGAAAGGTGCTTACCATTTGACTAGGGGTGATAAAATTAGCTCAAACGCAAATGACTCGCCTAACTCGTTTAAAGTTTCATGAGTTTGAACAAGAGTGATTTTGATGATATGTTGGTTTAGGCTAAGCCCAAATTTGATCAATTATAAATCAACAACTAAAATATGATTTTTTTTATTCTTAACTACCGCCCTAACCTCCACCTCATCCTCAAATTTTAATTTCATATTTTTGTTACTTTTTTAAAAAAAAAAAAACTTACCTCCCCCCTTACTCCCCTCAACCCCCACCCCATGACGTACCTCGTACTCAAATTTCTATTTCATATTCTTTTTACTTTTATAAAAAAATATGAAAAATGTCTTACCTCCTCCCCCTACCCCCTCCACCTCATGCCCTACCCCATCCTTAAATTTCTATTTCATTTTTTTTATAAAAAAATTATTAAAAATATGAATTTTGTTCTTACCCCCTCCCACACCACTCCCGAAGTTTTTATTTTATATATTTATTTTACTTATATATAAAATTTTATTAAAAAATGATAAATCTTTCGTACCCCATCACCCAACCCTCCTCCCCCACTACCCCCCGCCCTCCTACCCCCACCCCCAAATTTTCTATTTTATATATTTATTTTACTTTTATAAACTTTTTATAAAAAATTTGCTTACCCCATCCCCACCCGAAGTTTTTACATTATATATTTATTTTACTTATACAAGTTTTTATAAAAAATGAGAAATTTTTCTTAACGTGCCTGTTTTAGCCACTCTCCTGTTAAGGAGAGGCGTGAAAGTCACTTGCTTGACTATAAAGTTAGAAAGGGGAAACCCCCCCCCTCCCACTACCCCTGCCCTCTCACCCATTATTTTATATATTTATTTTGCTTTTATAAAAAATAAAATAAATCTTAAAAATATTGTTCTTATTTTATAAATGAAGATATGGATAATCAAATATCATACAAAATAAAATAACATCATAGAAGGTAAGTTTGAAATTTATAAAAGTGGGTCAAGTTAGTCAAGTTGGATTATGACCCATCATTTAGCTCATTTTGACCCGCTCATCTTAGCCCATATAAGATTTGAGCGGGTTAGGCATTAACTCATCTATTGATTCATTCAATCTTGATCCGCTCAAGTTCAGCTCATCTGGTCTCAGCGCGAAAAGAAGAAGCTTCTTGACTTGACTTGACTTCTTATTCCTAGGTATAGTGGAGTCAGTGAAGGGAAGGTAAGGCTCGCACCACTAGTAATGGGTAATGTCGCATCTGAGATCGGAAAAACAGCTATTTGTCTAATTCTGCCTTCTCTCAGGGCATTCTCCGCTTCTGAAAAAATGGCTAAGAGCGCATTCTCGGATGCTATTAAATAGATGGCAAGTACCTAGCCAGTCCTAGTCCTAAGGAGCAAAGAAGAAGTTCATAAGAAAGGGAGCAAAAAGAAAACGTAGGCAGGAAAGAGCTAGAACAACCCCGAAAGCCCTAATGATTCCGGCAAGGCACGAAACGCCTTTCACATTCGTTATTAGTTGTGTAGCAGAGTTCAATTCGAACTGCTACGCTCCTCTTCCTCTCTATTCTTCTTTCACTCATCTTCCTCTTTGTGTTTGTCCCGCCGCTTTGTTGAGTGAAAAGCTATGTCAAAGTTATCGTTATTCCTCTACCAGCTTCTTCTTGGCATCAAACCAGCCCTTATTCCTTGCATCAACAGGCAATCCCGCATAATAGAAATGTGTACATATGCCAGGAATCACACCATAGCCGGAGTCGATCGAGTGAGGATAAACCTACCTACCTTGGGGAAGGGAGAAAAAAATGATATCAGGAAGGCCCCAAGCTTCATCATTGAGGATCTATTGAACCAGCTAGGGTTGGGCCAGGAAGGTCTCTTAACGCCTTCTTTTTTATTCTCATCGGAGAGAGATCTTCGACGATGCTCGCCTCAGAGTTCAGAAGGAGTTGAACCTTCGCCAGGATGGCACACTTCTATTCCGGGGACGAGTATATGTTCCTCAGGACAGTGACATGTTCCATGATATCTTGGAGAAGGCGCATAACTCACCTTTTTTCCTGCAAACTAGTTCAGTTTGACTATTTCTCAGGAGTAGTTGCATTGCTAGTAGGCAGAAAGCGTAGAAATTAGCTTTAGAATATGAGAAAGGGTTTAGCTTGAAGCTTCTTTCCTTAGCAGTCAAGCAAGAGAAAAGAAAATTATTATTCTTAGCAGCTTTTTCAACCTACCCATAAATGGAGTCCGGTAATAACATTATGAAACTGAACCCTTACATTTGACCAAACCTTCAAAATAAATACATTACATTTGACTTTGATTTTTTACCAAAAAATAAAAATTATTTCATTAAATTTGTGTTATTTTATTTCACTGGAGAGGTGGGAACGAACTTGGAGATGGATAAATTATTTCAAGACTATAGAATAACTCAATCTGCAAATCAAACTATGTTAATTCCAGTAACTTCTGTTGGAAATATTTATTAAACGTGAAATAAAGTAAATTCTGTTAATTATGAATCGAATAATTGGGGCCCGCACTTCGGAAACATGGTTTCCACACACGTGCACATAAAGTGCCAAGGATTGTAATTTCCTTACGTGAAAGAGATATTGATACTTATACGAATTGTTTGAGACGTAAAATAATAGATGATTATTGGTCAAATAACAATGATTTTATGTTGGTAAATGAAAGGGAGACGTGTACAATGTATGAAAGACGAAATGAGTCTGAAAATGTCGCGGCGCTTTGTGCGAGCCACGGCGCGAAACTCTCTAAAGTTTCGGTCTTGCGTGGCCATTCTCGCGAGCCACGATGCCAACTTCGCAGAGTTTCGGCGCGCGGCTACGACTGCGAACCAGCTGAGCATTTTAAACATTGGAAGATAGACGAAAACATTTTTTGGGCTGACTTTGAAGCATTAATTCTCCACTATAGGGCTCATGAATTCGGCCATTATTTGGCTGAATTATTACTCCACATTCAAGGCATTATTTGGCCATTACATGGCTAGGTGGAAGACCATCTTCTTCATACTATAAAATTGGGCCTTGGGCACATTTACAAAATACACATTCACAAAACAATTCTCTGAAATTGTCTTTTTCTTTAGCAATCACAAACACTCAAAGATCTTTCTTCCAAAGCAAACACTTGAGTTTCCTTTGCTCATTTGTATGATTGTTATTTTATCTTGGGAGATAAGTTGTCATTACAACCGTTGAAAGGATATACGTGGCAATATTATCTTAAGAATAGATTGTACATCCAATCAACTCAGCAAGACTTTTTTTCTTTATTTAATTTCCAGATTTCTTGTTACTTGTTGTTGTTGTTACATTTCCCATTTCCTTG
The DNA here is from genome assembly GCA_029844215.1 of Przewalskia tangutica. Lineage (NCBI taxonomy): Eukaryota > Viridiplantae > Streptophyta > Magnoliopsida > Solanales > Solanaceae > Przewalskia > Przewalskia tangutica. Next base: position 157,395,487 of record CM056720.1, read on the forward strand.
TAATTTTATACACTTGATCCAACAAACTTAAGATAATATTAGTTGCTTTCAACAACATGATTAGACAAGATCAATTGAACGCTGAAAATTCCACCAATGCTCAAGGCAATCCTACTGCATTCACCACCACTCCTCAAGGCAATCCCAATGTCTTCACCTCCACTGCTTGGCACAACTAGTATCAACCTCACTGCTGCTCAAGGCGTTCCAAACTGCTCAAGGAAGCGCCACTGCTTCAACACCCGCCGGATTCCACCATGAACGTCCTAAAAAGTTCATGGGTGTGCATTTTAAAAGATGGCAGCAAAAGATGTTATTCTTCTTGACGGTTATGGGAATGTCACGTTTCCTAACCGAAGATCCTCCGCAAGTTGGGGAAGACACGGACCATCAGCCAAATGAAATGGCGGGAGGGGGCCAAAGTATCCATGTCGTTAACGGCATGAAGATGGTTCGAGATGCATGGAATCATAGTGATTTCATGTGTAGGAACTATATTCTGAATAGTTTGTCCGATCCTTTATACACGGTATATTGCACCGTTGGGACAACTAAGGAATTGTGGGACAAATTGCAAAAGAAATACAACACCCAAGATGCGGGTGCAAAAAAGTTTGTAATTGGTAAATTTCTGAAATTTCAAATGGTGGACAATAAAAGTGTGTCATCCCAAGTCCAGGAATTTCAAATGATTTTACATCACCTAGACTTGGAAGGATTGAAACCCAATGAATAATTCCTGGTTGGGGAATTGATCGAGAAGCTGCCTCCCTCGTGGATTGAGTTTATGAATTACTTGAAACTCAAGACGAATGAGATGATATTAGATAAGATTATTATCAAACTCCAAATTCAGGAGGATAATAAGAAGGTCATGCCAAAGGGGAAACAACCCGCTGAGGCTAAGACGAACCTAGAGGAAGTCAAAGGGAACCCGAGCAAGAAGCGAAAGTTCCAAAAGGATGGTAAGTCCCAAACAACTGAAAAGTTTAAGGGTACTTGTCATCACTGTGGTAAAGTTGGTCACATGGTCAAAGACTTCCGCAAGCTCAAATATGAGAACAAAGAGAAGGCCAAAGGCAAGGCAAAGGCAAACATCGTCGAAGACACGCTTCTAGACGATATGATTGAAGAATTCTCAGCGGTGGTGCTAGAAGCTAACCTCGTTGAAAATACGGTGCAATGGTGGTTGGATACGGGTGCTACCCGTCACATCTGTTCCAATAAAGACGTCTTCTCCACTTATACACCAGTCACATACAAGAAGTTGTTCATGGGAAATAATTCTTCTTCAGAGGTGCTGGGAGTAGGAAAAGTGATCCTAAAGATGACGTCCGGAAAGGAGCTGACTCTAAAGGAAGTGATGCACGTCCCAGAAATTTGTAGAATTCTGATTTCTGGACCTTTGTTGGTTATTGTTGGTTTTAGGCTAGTGTTAGAAGCTAACAAATTTGTAATCACTAAAAATTGAACTTTTTTGTAAGAAGAGGCTTCGTCTGTGAAGGCCTCTTTAAGTTTAATGTTGCACCTGTAATGCCTTCTATTTCAATTATCAATAAAATTGAGCTTTCTACTTACTTGATTGAGTAATCTAATTTATGTCATCATAGATTAGGACATGTTAACTATCAATCTAACCAAAGATTGGTAAAGTTAGAATTATTGCCGTCTATTGACATAAACCCTCAACGTAAATGTGAGGTGTGTATAGAGGCAAAGCTTTCCAAAAGTCCCTTTAGATCAATCGAAAGGAAAACTGCTCCTCTAGAACTATACATACTGATATATGTGATTTGAAGTTCGCTCAAACTAGAGGGGGAACAAGTACTTTGTGACTTTCATAGATGATAACACAAGGTTTTGTTACCTTTACTTACTAAAAAGTAAAGATGAAGCATTTGAAGCATTCAAACACTACAAAGTAGAAGTTGAAAACCAACTTAGTGGACAGATTAAAACTATCTGTAGCGACAGAGGGAGAGAATATGTAGCACCTTTTAAAGAACTTTGTACTCAATCGGGTAAGTTCATCAAATAACGGCTCCTTACTCACCTCAATCAAACGGTGTTGTTGAACGCAAGAATCGAACACTAAAGGAAATGATGAATGCTCTACTCATCAATTCGGGCCTCCCTCAAACCTTGTGGGGAGAAGTTGTTCTTACCGCAAATAAGATACTTAATAGAGTTCCATACAAGGGTAAAGACAAGACTCCATATGAACTATGGAAAGGAAAGAAACCTACCTATCAGTATTTGAAGGTATGAGGTTGTCTGGCCAAGGTAAAAGTACCTATGCCAAAGCAGGTCAAGATTGGACCTAAGATTGTGGATTACATATTCATCGGATATGCCAATAACAGTAGTGCTTATCACTTCATAGTGCATAAGTCAAATGTACCAGATATTCATGAAGGTACGATCATAAAATCAAAGAACGCAAGTTTCTTTGAAGATACATTTCCATACAAGGAAAACAACATAACCTCTCTCAAACGAAGTTATGATCAAATCTCTGATGATCAAGGGGTTAATGACTACCCAGATCCAAACGGTTCAGATCTAGTGAATTCTGAAGTGGCGGTTGATTCGTAATTCAGTATTCCAGATTCTCAGAACTTGGAAAATTCAGAGATGGAACCAAGACAAAGCAAAAGGATTCAGAAGGATAAGTCGTTTAGTCCAGACTTTGAAGCTTATCTAGTTCAAGATGAACCACGGACAATCGCCGAGGCATTGTCAACTTCAGAAGCACCTCTCTGGAAGGAAGCCTTAGAAAGCAAGATAGAATCCATCCTGTACAAACACACTTGGGAGTGGACTGATCTTCCTCCAGGACACAAACCTTTGGGTTGTAAGTGGGTCCTCAAACGGAAGTTAAAGGCAGATGGTTCTATCTACAAATACAAGGCTAGGTTGGTAGTCAAGGGCTATCGCCAAAAAGAGGGTCTTGATTACTTTGACATCTACTCACCGGTATCTAGAATGACATCCATAGTATGTTCATAGCCATCTCCGCTTTGCGGGATCTTGAAATACATCAAATGGATGTTAAGACAGTCTTTCTAAATGGTGATTTGGAAGAAGAAGTATATATGGACCAACCCGAGGGGTATGTGGTTCCAGGACAAGAGACAAAAGTATGTCAGCTTGTTAAATTTACGGGCTGAAACAGGCCCCTAAACAATGGCATGAGAAATTTGATAATACTCTACTATCAAAAGGGTTCGCCATTAATAAACGTGACAAATGTGTTTACATGAAAGGATATGCCGATTCGTTCGTTATGATATGCCTTTATGTAGATGATTTGTTGATCACTGCTAGCAGTCCTAGTATAATTCTAGAGACTAAGAACATGTTAAAACAATATTTCGACATGAAAGATATGGGGGTCGCAAATGTCATCTTAGGGATCAAGATCTCTAAGACATCTAATAGACTGGTCTTGTATCAATCTCATTACATCGAAGATGTGCTAAAGAAATTCGAGATGTTTGACAGTTCACCAGTAAGGACACCATTGGATAGAAGTCAAAATATTGACAAACATTTGGTGTACCTATACGCAGGAGCGATACACAAAGGTGATTGAGAGTTTGATGTATCTCACAAACTGCACTCGACCAGATATCGGATATGCAGTCAATAAATTGGCTAGATTTACCCGAAGTCCAAGTGAAGATCATTGGAAAGCATTGAATAAGGTACTACGGTTCCTGAAGTTCACGCTAAACTTTGGATTACACTATTCGAGATATCCAGCTGTACTAGAAGGGTACAGTGATGCTAACTGGATATTTGATAGCGACGACATTAAGTCCACCAGCGGATATATTTTTACAATCGGTGGTGGAGTTGTGTCTTGGAAATCCTCTCGACAAAGACTTATTGCCCTATCCACGATGGAGTCGAAATTCATCGCTTTAAACAAAGCAGGAGAAGAAGCTGAGTGGTTCATGATTTTCTAGAGGATGTCCCATGTTGGGATAAACCCGTGACTTCTGTACTGATCCACTGCGATAGTCAGTCGACTCTAGGAAGGGCATGAAGTTCTATGTACAACGGCAAATCTCATCATATTCGACGGAGACATGAGTTTGTTAGGCAGATGATCACCTCAGGTGTTATTTCCATTGATTACGTAAAATCAAAGGAAAATATTACGCATCCTCGACGAAGGAATGACCGGAGATCGGATGTTGCATGCATGCAGGAGAATGAGCTTAAAACCCAAACAATAAGAACTGATACAGTGGACACCCAACCTTACAGACTGGAGATCCCAGGAATAAGGTTCAATGAGAAAATTAAATTGTAAAGGTTTCGTGAGCGCTTCGGTGGAAGCAAGAGCACTTTGGATAATGTCTTCTTCTTAAGAAATATAATCCAAGGCCGTTACCGTGATAGACATAAAGTGCTACCTGTAAGAGGGGTAAATGATAAGTTTCCAAACTTTAATGATTCTCAATACTTGAGGTTAGGTTGAATTTTTTTTAATGGTTCCTAACGCTTGTATAGCTGGGTATTGCAGGATACCTTGTAGGAGACCACCTATTTAAGTGTGAGGATAGGCCGCCTCAAATGAATGCACTTAAGAATCCAAGTGTGTCCACGGCCCACGATGGACAAAAACATAAGAATGATTGAGTAGGAAAGATGTTGTGTTGATACCATTGTCTTGACATATACTAAAGACTGACGGTTCAAGACATCATGTTCACTGCACAGTAAATATGTCTGATGGTATTCTACTATGGAAGGTTCAAAGATCCGGCTACCTCTCTAAATGAAACATCGTTCCACCGAGTGATTGCTAGAACGACACCATACCCGTGCACCAAAATCTCTTCCAAGAGGGGATTGTTGGAAATATTTATTAAACGTAAAATAAAGTAAATCCTATTAATTATGAATCAAACAATTGGGGGCCCCGCGTTGGAAACATGGTTTCCACACACGTGCATATAAAGTGACAAGGATCGTAATTTCCTTAAGTGGAAGAGATATTGATACTTATACGAATTGTTTGAGACGTAAAATAATAGATGGTTATTGGTCAAATAACAATGATTTCACGTTGGTAAATGAAAGGAAGACGTGTCTGATGTATGAAAGGCAAACGAGTGCGAAAATGCGCGACACTGATTGCGGGGCCCACGGCGTCGGCGGCGCGAAACTCTCGAAGTTTCGTCGGCTGCGAGCCACATCACTGCAGGCGTTTTAGACCGTTGGAAGATGGACGAAAACACTTTTTGGGCTGACTTTGGAGCATTAATTTTTCATTATAGGGCTCATGAATTCAACAATTATTTGGCTGAATTATTACTCCACATTCAAGGCATTATATGGCCATTACTTGGCTAGGTGGAAGACCATCTTCTTCATACTATAAAATGGGGCCTTGGGCACATTTACAAAATACACATTCACAAAACAATTCTCTGAAATTGTCTTCCTCTTTAGCAATCACAAACACTCAAAGATCTTTCTTTCAAAGCAAACACTTGAGTTTCCTTTGCTCATTTGTTTGATTGCTGTTTTATATTGGGAGATAAGTTGTCATTACAACCGTTGAAAGGATATACGGGGCAGTATTATCTTAAGGATATATTGTATATCCAATCAACTCAACAAGACCTTTTTTCTTTGTTTAATTTTCAGATTTCTTGTTATTTATTGTTGTTGTTACAATTCTCCTTTCCTTGTAATTTTATACACTTGATCCAACAACTTCTCGAATCATTTGAAGGTGGCTTCGCGTGGTCTCTGCCACATTGCCATTCTAATGCTTCAACCCTATTTATTTATTTATTAATTACTCCATTCAATTAATATCTTCATTAATTTAAATACAAATCAAGAAAACTAAAACAACTAGACCACACTTTTCGTAATTATATATTTTAAATTATTAGCTATTATGATTTATAGGACGTTTAGTATATATCTAGTTCCAAAATATGTAATTTTTATTCAAAAACACCTGAAATTATATTTGTTAATGTTGGACTTGGTGTTGTGACATTTGATCCAACATATCTCCTAAAGTATTGATATGAATGTGTAAGTATGTTGGGACAAATGTTGCACAACATTCGGACAAATATCTTCAGAATTGATTTTGTCTTACTTCACGTAATGATTACTATGTAGTAAAGATGATTTGGCAAGGTAAAAAGGAGTTGGTAAACACGTGTGAAGAACGAGTCAAGGTTGCTGCTTTTTGTGAGGAACAAGTCAAAGTTGTTAGAGGTTTTTGTTCCTTGATCGTCTCCAACCAAGCCTATCAGCTGCCCACTTTTCCCTCAACCTCAAATCAATGGTTTTTTCAAGGAAGACTCTCTACTATAAATAGAGAGGCTACTACAGTGAATCGATATTCAATACCAGAAAGTAAAAATACCAAGAGAGCTCTCGGGATTTCATATTAGATGTTTGGATCACCAGTGTTGTCTGAGTGTGTCGACAACATTCTGTCCAACATTACAATTGTTGTTTAGATTCTAGATTAGTTTTGTATATATGGAGCGATTGTCTATGTCTACTTAGTTAGATTTTTCAGGCAGAAGTCATATGCGACTTTAACTTTTAATTCCTTTCTGTTTTATCTTGTAAATCTGTAAAGAAAGAAATTTGTTTATTTGTATATAATGTATATATATATATATATATACATATATACAATACACTTGGTAATTGACCATCATAAGTTATATTATATATATAACTTGTGAAAATTTAAAATCTTCGTGTTCTTTAAATTTTCGCTGCATTTACTGTTCAAAGTTTTCTGTTTTGCTAAAGTGTTTTTACTGGCGTCGGACGACATAATTTCCGACATTCCGAAACATTTTTTTTTTATTGTTTCATATCCCCTTTAACAATAACCAAACTCACACCTAAAATAGAGTGTTTTGAACTTCTAATTTCGAACCTTGCCATATAAAGAGGAAGGAATGGGGTATGACCATGTTAAACCACAAAACTCATGTTAGTTCGATAATTATACCTTTATTGCATGCCTTTATCTGTCCTTCACTTTTGCTTGAGTACTTTTGAAAGAATACGGCAATATACTAAGTATTATATATACTTGAGCTAACAAAAAGAATCTCACATTTTTGTGAAGTTTTAAGCTATATAACGTACAGGTACTATATAAAGTTTTTACTCAAACTTTTATCTGGGAAGCCAAGTCCCTCTCAACAAGGAGATAATTGGTTGCCTGAAAAATAAATTTCCACAAAGCCCTAGCTAGTCATTACATGCATGGCGCTATCAAGCATCAAAGAAAGCATTGAATAATTGAACCACCAACAGCTGTGATAATAATATGTATATATGTACTTGGTTGGAAATTTATATATAGATCTCCTCTCATGTGGTCTGTTTACAATCACAGAATTAGTGAATGGATGTCAGCGTGCATGCCACTGCCATAAAAGACATGAAACAGGCATACCATGGATGCCATTTCATATTGTCCTCTAAAAGAGTAAAATTTGCGTTTCAAAGTATATATATCTTGGATACTTACTAAGATCAGTAGTTGGATGAGCTGTATATATGCGGAGCTACAGACTCCTGTTAATACGGATGTAGAGTAATATATGCTAATTTAGAAAGCATCTATCGTTAGAGCAGTTGGATTTTGTCGGTCTCAGATGATATATTTTTATATTTAGTAGTATCAATTAACTTTAAATTTTTTATGTTGCCTTTAATTAGCAGTTTTCACTTTTTTTAAATTTCATCTTCAATTAAATACATTCACATAAATTGAGACGAATTAAGTAATTAACAAACATCATAAGTTCCACATTTAGTACCCTATATTATTTAAAACCACTTATTGTATTCTGAAAGAAATAATCACTTGATTATTTTTATTAATGAAGAAGTATATATACAAATATATAGTTTCTAAATATGGAAAATAACTCTACCTTTTCCTACTATAATTCTAATAGCTTTTCCTAATACTAGACTAATACCATAATTACACTTGTACAAGAATTCTACAAATATGGTAAAAGAATATACAAAACCCGGCCTTTGATATACACGGTTTGTCAGTGTATATCGTCTTCTATCACACCCCCGCAATGTGTTTGTCCTTCTTGTCCGCTTGGGAAACATGTTAAATTGCCCCTTGTTGCCTCTAATTCTATTACTATATTGCCTTTTGATATTATTCATAGTGATCTTTGGACATCTCCCGTTTTGAGCTCTTCGGGCCACCGTTATTATGTTTTGTTGTTGGATGATTACTCTAATTTGTGTGGACATTTCCGTTATCTAAAAAGTCTCAAGTTATTCCACATTTCTATCATTTATAGCAATCATGCATCTGTACTCAATTTGAACGGGAGGTTAAGAACATTCAACGTGATAATGGAAGGGAATTTGATAATGAGCCATTTAGGGAATTTTGTAAGGCTAATGGTGTATTTTTTCAATTCTCATGTCCACATATGTCATCACAAAATGGAAAAGCCAAGAGAAAAATCCGCACCATTAATAATATTGTTCGTACATTACTATCCCATGCATCATTACCACATTCATTTTGACATCATGCATTACAAATGACAATTTACCTTCTCAACATACTCCCTAACAAAGGATTAGCCTACCACTCTCCACTCAATTTTTTTTATCAAAAAAACTCTTTTTATTCTCATCTTAGGGTATTTGAGTGTTTATGTTATCTATTATTCCCCTCCATTACCATAAACAAACTTCAAGCCCACTCTACCGCTTGTGTCTTTTTGGATTACCCATCTAATCATTGTGGTTACAAATGTTATGATTTATCCTCTAATAAAATCATCGTTAGTCGCCATGTCATTTTCGATGAAACCCATTTTCTGTTTGCTAAGTTGCATAGTTCAATGTCTCATTCATATAATTTTTTGGATGATGGGCTCTCACCGTATGTGGTACACCATTTGTCCCAGACCACACATCGATACATGGATCGGCCGCGATCGGCCCGGCTGCATGCTGGCCCAACTCTTTTTAGTCGGCAAGCTTACGCTGGCGGCCATCGCCTCTTGGCCCATCGCAGTGGCCCAACTCCTCGGCCCGATGCCGTCAACTCAGAACCTCGACCCACCTCGTCAGGCCCAGCAAGTGGCATCCCACTACCCTACCAACTCATTTCTACTCCATCAGAACTGGTCCAACCCACTTTGATTTTGGGACCAAGGCCTATTACTCGCAGCCAACGGGATATTTTTAGTCCAAAGCGATAATTTAATCTTAATTCTAATGGTACTAAATCTCATCTACCACATAATCATGTGTCTGCCATTCGTGATCGGAATTAGAAAATGGCTATAGATGATGAATATAATGCTCTTATTTGAAAATAAGACGTGGAAGTTGGCGCCCCATCCACCTGGTGTTAATGTGATTTATTCTATGTGGATTTTTACTCATAAAGAAAATTCTGATGGCTGTTTTGAGAAGCACAAGACCCGTCTTGTAGGTGATGGCAAAACTCAACAGATTGACATGGATTGTGGAGATACGTTTAGTCCGGTGGTCAAACCTGCAACTATTCGCACTGTTCTCAGTCTAGCTCTCTCAAAAGCATGGTCCATTCATCAACTGGACGTGAAAAATGCTTTCTTACATGGAGAACTCAAGGAAACGGTATACATGAATCAACCTTTGGGTTTCAGAGACCCATCTCATCCTAATCATGTGTGCTTGCTGAAGAAATATTTGTATGGGCTAAAACAGGCTCCTCGGGCCTGGTACAAGAGATTTACAGATTATGTCTACTCTTGGGTTTTCTCACATTAAGTCTGATCATTCTCTATTTATCTATGACCTACATCTACCTACACAAGCTCGATCAGGAGATAGGGAGGATCCGACAGAAGTACGAAATTCCGATTGTTCAGAGAATAAGATCGGTTCTATTAAGAACAGGTCGTATTGATGACCAAGAAAAGTCTCCCGAAGAAGCAAGCTTCAACGCTCCCCAAGACAACAGAGCCATCATTGTGGGGAGGTTAAAGAGCATCCAACGCAAAGCGGCCTTTCATTCCCTTGTTTTATATATCGCAGAATGTAGATAACTTTATTTTAATGACTATCACAAGAAAAAGTCCATAAAATGACTTACAATACTAAAGAAAAAAAAAACAGGTCTAGTCACAATGAGATAATTCAACTTACGACCAACCGCTTATATCTTTCGGGATGATTGAGTGACTTCCTGTGTCCTGGTACGATATTTAGCATTCATATCCATATGAGTGTCAATGATTTTATATTCCATCATTTATATCTCCTCAAGCATGTCTAAGCATATTTTCGCTATAAAATAACAATGTTTGATCTAAACTGACCAAATATATACTTAAAACATATTTCAGTCTGCCGAGGTCTTTAGCTTGAAAATGCTGAAAGAGATATAAGTTTAAATTAGTGATACCATCCAGATCATTATCGGTGATAACAATATTATCAACATACCACCAAATAAATACACAAATTTAAAATACAAATCCCATAAATCATTATATCAGCTTCACCATGAGTCAAGCCAAATTTCTAAATTACTTTGTTGAACTTTTCAAATCAGTCTGGACGAGACTGTTTCTGACGGAGTGACAGGTGCAATGGATATACAAGGTTACATCGTTGTCAGATTAGCTTTTCCTATAGTTTAGGGGCATTTTTGGCCCTTTCCCGTTATTTTAGTTGTATTAGGCTTGTGTATTAATGAGAAGAGTTTTGATGGAAATTAAAAGCTATTAAAGGTGGTCATTCAAAAAAGAGTGAGTAGGTTCTAAATTTGAAATTTTAACCACTTTTTTGGAGTTATCCATAAAAAAAGTTAGTGATTTCAGAGATCAGAGTTGCAAATTTTAAAACAACAGCAAGCTAAGGGATATTAGCATGCATCCTGAACGGTATTACTATATCAAGGAAAAGGTAAGAAATATTTATTTTATAAGCTTATTTGGCGCTCCCTATGCATGACTCTGTTGTTATTTGAGAATAATTATCTAGCTATAAAATAATTAAATTGAGAATGGAATTATTTGTGCGTATGGAAGCAACAAGAAATGTTTAAAAAGTGATTTCGATTTGGTTATAGTCCGCCATCTGAACAACACATATATTTTATTAGAATGACAAAATATTTCCTTTAAGTATATTCTCCATAAAGAGTAAAATATATACATTAATATACAATAAATGAGTTGAGAAATCATGCCCTCCTAATCTTCCTAATTAATGGCTATCTATACTAATCTTCTTAATCAATATTTTACTTATTACTGAATATACAATGATCCTACAATATCATTAATAATATTTGGTAAATATAATTAATGATATTCTAACACTCCCCGCAGTCGAAGATGGAGGATGACGAATGCTGAGATTGTCCCTAAACTCTTCAAATAATATCAGCAGAAGTCCTTTTGTGAAAATATCTGCAATTTGATGGCGCGTCGGAACATGTAACACTCGCACTTGTCCGCGTGTCACTTTTTCTCGGACAAAATGGATATCTAACTCAATGTGTTTAGTGCGTTGATGATGGATCGAATTCTTCGAGAAGTAGATTGCACTAATATTAACACAATATACCAGAGTGGTTGCCGGAATAGGGAAATGAAGTTCAAGCAGCAGATTCCGAATCCAACATGAGTCAGATACAACATTAGCAACCGCACGGTGTTCAGCTTCGACACTTGAGCGGGATACCGTGGCTTGCCTTTTTTAGGACCATGAGATTAAATTGTCATCAAGGAAGACACAATAACCAGAAGTGGAGCGTCTAGTGTCCGAACATCCTGCCCAGTCTGCATCTGTGTAAGTAACCAACTTGGAAATAGAGGACGGGTAAAGATGTAATCCATATTCAAAGGTGCCCTGAATATATCGCACAATGCATTTTAGCGCATGCATATGTTCTTCCATCAGATTATGCATGAATAGACACACCTGTTGCACTGCATATGTAATATCTGGCCTGGTGAATGTGTGATATTGTAACGCTCCTGCCAAGCTGCGATACAATGTGGGATCGACAAAAGATTTGCTAGAGATGACACTCAAATTTGACTTTGTGTCTACCGGTGTCGCTGAAGGTTTGCAAGCAGACATTTCAGCTCATTCCACGATATCTGAGGCATACTTCTTCTGGGAAAGAAATAATCCACCTGCATGTCGTGTCACAACAATCCCTAGAAAGTAGTGTAGTGGGCCAAGATCTTTCATAGCAAATTCAGAACTAAGTTGTGACATAATACTCTTTCGGAGAGAATATGACTATGCTGTTAGGATAATATCATCCATATATAAAAGAAAAAAGAAGATAAACAGTATGATTACCCTGTCGATAAATAAATAGAGAATTATCTGAATGTCTGCGTGAAAATCTCATGTGTGACACAAAATCTGCAAACCGCTTATACCACTTGAGGCCATATAATGATTTCTTCAGCAAACACACATGATTGGAATATTTAGGATCCCTGCATCCCAATAGTTGGTGTATGTAGACAGTCTCACTCAAGTGTCCATGGAGGAAGACATTTTTGACATCCAATTGATGAAGTGACCATTCAATTGAGAGAGAAAGGTTGAGAACTGTTCTGATTGTTGCTGGCTTGACCACTGGACTGAATGTATCACCGCAATCTAGTCCAACATGTTTAGTCTTCTCATCACCTACAAGACGGGTCATATGCCGCTCAAAAGAGCCATTCGATTTTTCTTTATGACTAAAAATCCACATATACCGAATTATATTATCATTAGATGGACGAGGTACTAACTCCCTTGTCCTATTTTTAATTAGAGCATGATATTCATCATCCATGGCCAATTTCCAATTCGGGTCTTTTAGAGCAGATATTGGGTTACGGGATAAAGGTGATTTCGAGACTTGGGTGTATAGACTGTATTTGGTATTGGGTTTGACAATTCCATGTTGACTACGGGTGACCGGACGGGTGACGTGGCCAGTGAACTGGGCGGCACTGGCCGAGAGTGAGGCAGTGGGCTGAACGCCACTGCCCAGTCCGTTTTCTCCAAGTGTGGCAGTGGGCTAGACACTTTGTTGGTGTGCTATTGGGCTTGGAAATGTGGAATGGCCCAATGGAAGGGGCAGATGGTTTATTGTGGAAGAATTTCTTGCACTGGGTTATGGAACTGATGGCCCAGTTCGCTTGATTGAATTTTCTAGTGGCTGGAACATTGGTCCTTGGTCCAGTGGGCCCAGCTGCGGTGATCCAGCAAATTCTGTGGGTCCCGGGTTGTGAAAAAATGAGTTAAATACGGGTGCCTATCATCATCCAAAAAATCATAAGTATTAGTCCCGGTGTCATGTATCTTGGTAATAGGAAATTGTGTTTCATAAAAAATTACATGACGACATATAATCATGCGTTTGGAAGAAATGTCATAACACATGTAACCACGGTGATTAGACGGATATCCCAAGAAGACACATGGAGTGTGATCGGTGTATTTTATATACACTTTTTGAGTCGTTTTTAGTTAGTCTTTTGTCCCTTTTTGTACAAATAAGTGTCGTATTAGGATAGATTTTCTTTCTTTTGAGTCAAGTTGGTTAAAATGGCCCAATGGCGGAAAAGGAGCTAAAAGAGGGCAAAAATGGAGGTTCCAGAGCTTAAAAGACGAGAAAGTGGCGAGCAGCGGCTCACGGACCAGCGCGGCTCTGCGAGCGAGTCGGGGCGCGCGCCCGATATCGAAAGCGCGAAGTTGCAGTGACTGCGCGCCTCTAAACAATGAGTGCGGCGCGGCGCCAAATCATCCGGTATCGCGAACCGTGGCCATGGCGCCGATAGCAGTCGCGGCCGACGCGGAAAATCGAGTTTAATGACGATTTTACGGGCGAACTGAAGGAAAAAGTTAGAAGCGATTTGAGCCTATAAAGGAGAACCACTAGGCGCTTTTAAGGGTTCGCTTTCTGCACAACACAAGGCTTCTTGGATTGAAGATTGGAGACCATAATTTAGTAACTTTCTTTTCTTTTCTTTTCTTTATTTGATTTTATGATGAGCATTGAATTAGTTCTTGTCATGTCAATGGCTAGGAACTAATTCCATTATAGGGCTTTCCATGTTAAATCACTAGAAACTTATGTTATGAATTGATGCATGGTTATGGTTATTCTTCTTCTTGTTGAGATTTATCCAATAATTGCTTTGAATGCTTGGTAATTAATTGATCACTAATTATCATTATTTATATGATTTCTAATCAAACTTGAAAGGAGGAGGTTGTGAATATCTTTGTAAGTTGGGTAGACATATTTTGGATTGGGGATGAAAATACCTCAATTACTTGTGTAGCGTTAACGAGAGGTCTAAACACCTAATTTTACGCATGACGCGTGACGGTTAACTAGGTTTTTTGTCTTAATCCTCCTATAGAGTCATCCTTATCACCGAAAGGTAGAAAGGAGCGATACTGGGGTTGAGTGTTTATATAGCCTTAACGGGAGTATAAAACGATTTAGTAAACCTGATAGCTCCAAAAGAAGAAGAACCATAATTCATTGCATTAATAAGTAATATAAGCGGATAGTTGAGGAGACATGGAAGCCCTATTCCCATCACTACTGAAGTAAACACATTAGTTAAATTAGTATTTATAATTGTTAGTTATAAACAACAAAATCAAATATCGGTTACCAACTAGATACCAAAAGATAGATAATTGATACTTGAACACTAATCCTTGTGGACGATATTCGGTCTTACCAAGACTATATTACTTGTCACGATAACGTGCACTTGCGTTAAAGTGTGTGCATCTTTTCGCGCATCAGAGTGGACCGGGGTTGGGGTTTTGTGATGGTGGTGGATGAAAAAAGAGGGTAGCAAAGACAACCAAACACTCTTAAATGGCCATATGAGGGCTCTCGTAAGTAAAGCATTTTCAGTGGAGTTTGGTAAGACATGTTCTTATGGGGAAGGATATTCAACATGTAGGTTGCCATGTGAAGCGCATGATGCCAAAAAATGGGGAGAATTGAGGCATGAGCAAGAGATGTTCTAACAATATTATTGATGGTTCTAATTGTGCGTTCCGCCTTCCCATTTTGTGATGAAGTGTGAAGACAAGACAAACGAAAATTAAGACCCTTTTTTAAAAAAAAAAACTCTCAAAAATCTTTATTGTCAAACTCCCTCCCATTGAATATTTTTTATATCACATTCAAACTGAGATGAATGCTCTAAATGTGAGAAATGTGAAAAACACTTGTGATTTTTTCACCAAAGAAAATGACTACAAATAATTAGAGTAGTCATCAAGTATGGGCAAATAATATCTGTGACCAGCAGAACTCAAAACAGGTGATGTCCATATATCATCATGTAAAATATCAAATGACAATAAGGTGCATGAAGTAGATGATATAAAAGGCAATTTGACATGTTTACCAAGAGCACAAGCATGACACTTATTTAGAGTCCGTGTTTGGGTACAAAAAATAAAATTATTGTGTTTAAGATAGGCCAAAATAGCCTCTCCCGAATGTCCCAAACGTTGGTGCCATAAAGATGACACTAAGGCTGCAAAAGTAGAATGAAACTTGAATTGCTGAGTTGGTGAATTTATTGGATAGAGCTCCCCCTTGCTATCACATCTCATGAGTGGCTTCCCCGTCTGAAAATCATGTACAGAAAATCCAAAGGGGTCAAAACGAACAGATACCCAATTATCAATAGTAAAATTTCGAACAGACACCAAGTTTTTGATTAATTTGGGCGCATGAAGGACATTCTTTAAAATTAGTGGGGGGTTTGGTGGTGACAATTTACTAGAACCATACCCTTTTATTGGAATTGAATGGACATTTCCGACAATAATTCCATTATCATTGCTCAAATTAAAATAGGACGAGAGATTACCTTGGGAGGATGTCATATGTGACGTCGCTCCGGAGTCCATATACCAATTTGAATTGGGTGAATTGAGTGCAAGAGTGTGCATAACGGACTCAATATCCGTGGGTGGGCCCCTGTTGAATGGGCCTCATGCCACTGGGTCGGCTGAGGTCCAAAAATTGATGCTACTGCCTGCGTGGACAGACCTAGCAAAATAGGCCTGCTGCTGAAAATTTCCTGGAAAAACTGGAATGCCATGCTGCTGCCACTGTCCGCCGCCGGAGTTTGTGGTGCCGCCATGTCCGCCGCCACCCAAATTCCAGTGGCCTCCATCTTTATTATTTCCACGATTACCACTTTTTTTTTTAATTATTATTATTACGTCATTTTTGTCCCTTATTTTGTTGAGAAGGGTAGAAAACATTACCATTATTCGAAGATGCGGCAATCATGGCGGAATTTTGAATTGTCGAGGCCTTTTTAGCAAAGTTCGATTCTTCAAGAACAAGCATGGATCTTGCTTGGTAAAATTTAGGTAGAGGGTTACTTTGCGAGATAAGTGTCCCTACGCCGCTATATGCATCCGTGAGACCGGCAACCAATTGCAAAACTAACCGTGTATCCGAAACTGGAGAACCTACGTTCCTTAGTTGATCTGCCAACACTTTTAGGTGTTGACAATATGACGAAACGTTAGGAAAGTCCGCCATGTCAATCGTGGAGAACTCTTGTTCCAATGGTACGACGCTGGAATTTTGGTTATCTTGGAAGATATCCCGCAAGCGATCCCAAGCCGCCATGGCGGTGGAATACGACTCCATTATTGTGTGCAACAAATCGGTTGAAATTGTCGCATATATCCAACTAAAAACTGTAGCGTTGTGTCCCACAATTCTTTCTCGTCGTCGGTTTTCAACTCCTTCCCTTTACCATCCGTTGGAGGAATTATGTGGTGTAGAACTTTATGAGAGCGACAACATATCTCGAACAATTCCGTCCAAGTTGCGTAATGTACGTTTTCCATCTCTAATTTGATGGAAACATGAGTTTTGATGTTTGAGAGGGCAAGAACAGGGTGAAAGGATTTGGATTCCGACATGATTGGTTGGAAGTTGAAAGAAAAATAATGGAGAGACAATTTTGGACAATACACACGGTAGGAAGCAAACTTAGGAATAACACAGTTTGAAAAACTGGAAAACGAAGGCTGCCCAGTTGGGAATAGCCAAAAATTGTGAAGGAAGAATAATTTTGAATCTTTCCTTAATCTCTTAAATATCATATTAGAATGACAAAATATTTTCTTTGAGTATATTCTCCATAAAGGGTAAAATATATACATCAATATATAATAAATGAGTTGAGGAAATCATACCCTCCTAATCATCCTAATTAATAGCTATCTATACTAATCTTCCTAATCAATATTTTACTTCAATGATCCTACAGTATCACTAATGATCATACAATATCACTAATAATATTTGATAAATATAACTAATGATATTCTAACATTTTTGACAAAATTTATATTAATTTCAATAAACTTGGAGTGGTTCAGGAACGACATCCAATATTTTTTGAGGCGGCTATTACTATATTATACAAATTTATGGAGGGGGAGGGGGGGGCTTTTTGACAATTCTTAATATAGTAATAATAATAAAAAAAATTATTGGGGTCTATGGAGTGGTTAGAGCATACTATACCTTACTTTTGCTTAACATTCCGTTTTAACTCAATCTTAGCCAACACGTCTATCTAAACCCTTAGATAAGGTAAAATTCAGTGCGACACAATTCTATTTTGTTTGTCGGCACCTGTAGCCCAGACTTATGGGCCTTTTTTCATATGGTCCATTCACCAATTCATTGCAAATATTTGCACAAATAGGATCATATTGTGGGAAGATATGATGCTTAACTTGCTTAAGAAGCCATTTGATCATGAAAATTATTTATTTTTTCTAATTTTTTTTACTTTATTTAAAATTCAGTGTTTAG
Source organism: Przewalskia tangutica (assembly GCA_029844215.1). Classification (NCBI taxonomy): domain Eukaryota; kingdom Viridiplantae; phylum Streptophyta; class Magnoliopsida; order Solanales; family Solanaceae; genus Przewalskia; species Przewalskia tangutica. The sequence goes on from CM056720.1 coordinate 157,413,389, forward strand.
CTATGAAAATTTCAAATACAATTCGAAGTTGTATTTTGAATTTAAAAAACACCTCAAAATCTGTTTTCACTTTTAGATTTTTCTATTTTCAAATTTGGCCCCTTTTTTTATATATATATATAAAAACGGCTCATTCCAATTTGATCAAGTGTGCCGCCGGTTTGGGTTTTGGTCGGATCGGATCAGACATGTTAATTGAGTTTTTTATTAGATAGATTAAAAAAAGAGAAAAATATATATTAATCATGACATTTGAATTGGTGAAGAAACTTTTTTGTACTTATAAGATAATATGGGGGGACCCAATTTATGACATTATATGATTATCTATTGTGAGATATTACTCTTTTACAGGAGATTGAGTTGTATGTTTCAGGTAATTCTAAGGTTTACAGCAGGTAAACTTTTACTTATTCTTAAGGAAAATAGTATTATAAGGAACTTGGACTCTATATTTAATTATGACTTGTCTTACCAAAAATAGGAAGGATGTTACTGCTTTTATCATCGTACACTACTATATTTCTGGCCTAATGCGAGAGTCCACAAAAGTCTAATGCAACGCCCAATGTATTGTCGTTGCATTAGATATGGCTAATGCGATGGCTAAGTGTGTAACAAATAAAAAAAACAGGCTAATGCAACGGTATAGCAGGACCGTTGCATTAGCCTGTCTAATGCGACGGGATAAACAGGCTAATGCAACAGCCAGACCATGCCGTTGCATTAGCCTCTCTAATGCAACGGCCAGACCATGCCGTTGCATTAGCCTCTCTAATGCAACGGCCCTCAGAGGCTAATGCGACGGGTCAATATATAATCTTGTATATATCGATCGATATATCTCTAATGCAACGACCCTTCCCCCACTGCTAGCCATCGCACCACCCATCCCTCACTGTCACTGTCGCACTACCCCCTTCCCCCAATGCTCAACGTCGTCGCCATCCCCTTCTCCCACTGCTCGTCGTCGCCCTTTTCCACTCGTCGTCGCATCCGCTTCATCGTCTTCTCCAAGGTTAGATTACGTTTTACCTTTCCCTTTACATTAGTATGTTTATAGGTCTTAAAATCAGCTTTTTCTAAAAAGTTAGTTTATAGTCCATTCTCATTGGAGTTTTAAGAATCCAAAATCAAGAACTCTTTCATATTTTTTTTTCAATTCAGAGTGCTGATTGGGTATTTGATTAAGTAAATCATTTTTGTAAGCTTTTCAGTTCTAGCTGTCAATTTGGTTTTATTGTGAATCTGATTAAGTGAATTTGACAATTTGGTTTTATTGTGATGAAATTTTAAATAGAGAGCTTTCTTGAGAATTTTGAATAAATTGAATTTGATTTGATAGTTACTGTAATGTTCTTTATACTTATTTTGATGTTGTACCTTTAATTAAGGTAACTCTCTTAAATATTACATTGAGGAAATGGATTGTGGAACTAAGGAGTGGTGGATGACTGTCAAATGGAGTGATGAATATGAATGAGGAGTAGACGAGTATATTAAAAAAGCTTTTTCTACAAAGTCTCAAGGAAATCAAATTTGTTGTTCATGTGATATTTGTCACCATCGTTATTGAAAGCATGAGAATGTTGTGAGAGATCACGTAATATGTAATGATTTTGTGTCAAGAACAGATAAGTTATTTGAATTAGGGATCGAAATTGAAAGAGCAAGAACTAATCTGGATCATGATGAACAATAAAATATGGATGATTGCAATGATGACATATCAGGGTTGTTGAATGATGCTCGTGATGTTTTTACAGAGGGGCCGAATGACGAGGCAAAAAAGGTTTTCAAGTTAATTGAAGAAGGTCAGGAGAAACTATATCCCGGATGCAAGAAACATTCAAAGCTTTCCTTTATGAAGACTATTTATTTTAAAGTGTGATTTGCATTTGCTGATATATTAGAGCTTGTAAGAGAGGTATTACCCGATGCAAAATTGCCTAAGTCTTTTAATGAAGCGAAGAGTGTTTTAAAAGTACTAGGGTTGGATTATACTAAGATAGATGCATGCACCAATGATTGCATGTTATATCGTGAAGAACATGCAAATGCTACAAGCTGCCATGTTTGTGAGACGCCAAGATGGAAGTCGAATGATGAAGAGAATGACACACGACATGAAAATGGAAAGATCCATAGGATTCCTAATAAGATCCTTAGGTACTTTTCAATAAAGAAAAGATTGCAAAGGTAAAATTTATGTGCGAAGAGACGGCGAAGTATATGACATGGCATGCTGATGGGCGTGAAAAAGATAGGATTTTACAACATCCAATGGATTGCCAAGCTTGGAAAGAGTTTGATTTTGTATACTCAAAGTTTGCAGAAGATCCGCGCAATATGAGGTTGGGGTTAGCCACATATGGATTTAGCCCATTCAACTCGATGAGCATTGTTCATAGTACATGGTCTGTTATATTGATCAATTATAACTTGCCTCCATGGATGATTATGAAGCCAGAGTTTTTGATATTGATTTTACTTATCCCTGGTCCTTCTTTCCCGGGTAATGATATTGACATCTATTTGCTGCCACTAATCAAGGATTTGAAGGATTTGTAGGTGTCTGGGTTGAAAACTTACGATTCTTCAAGTAATCAAAGGTTTGACATGCGTGTAGCTTTGATGACTACTGTTAGTGATTTTCCAACTTATGCAATGTTGTCCGGGTGGAGCACAAAAGGATATTTGGCATGCCCTTCATGTCATTATGAAACAGATTCTGAGAGGTTGTCTTATAGTAATAAGAATTGCTACAGGGCCACTCGTAGATTTCTTGATCCAACTCACCCTTAGCGTCAAAATAAGAGGAATTTCGATGGAAAAATCGAGGAAAGAAGTGAACCTATTCCTTTGACAGGAATTGATATTGAGAATATGTTGCGTGATTTTCCAAATGAATTTGGAAAGAAGCGAAAGAAAAAGAGAAGTAATGATAATGATGATCCAAATCCATGGAGAAAGATATCCATACTTTTTCAGTTGCCATACTGAAAGCATTGTTCTAATCGTCATAATCTCGACCCAATGCATATTAAGAAAAATGTGTTTGATAATGTCATTGGAACATTGTTAGACATACCGGGAAAGACTAGAGATCATGTAAGTGTTCGTCGAGATTTGATAGAACTTAAAATTATGCCAGAGCTTCAACCAATAGAATTAGAAGATGATAGCGAAGAAATTCCATGCTCTCGCTTCTGGATGTCACTTGAAGAAAAGCGCAAGTTCTGCCAAGTCATAAAAAATGCTAAGTTACCACAAAGTTATGCTTCTAATATTGTTCGATGTGTGCATGTTGAATAAAGGAAAAACATAGGTTACAAAAGTCATGATGCTCATTTTATGATGAATTACTTGCTCCATATCGCTGTGAAAACAACATTACCCAAAGATGTTGCTATTCCATTGATAAGATTTTGTGCTTTTTTCAGAGGCATATGGAATAAAACTATTGATCCTCGACATCTTGACAAACTCAAGTCAGATGTAGTAGTAGTAGTAGTTTTACCATATCATTTTTCTTCAACACCATTGAAGCAAACCAACATTGAAGTAATTTGAGACAATCATGATCACTGATCAGCACAATTTTATAATCTATATGTAGAATAAGAGTGATTCAATTTACAAAGTGATATATTAGCACTGCCAAATTTTACATATATAACTACGCGTAACTTATTTTCTCCATTTTCCATTGCTTGAGACTTGATCAAGAAGGGTGTTTTTTCTCATTCTGAAAATTTATGAATTAATACCAGCAGCAACAAGTTTGATTAATGTCATATAAACATGTATATATGAAGGAATTTAAGAATTAATACAACTTTGATTAGGCGAATTATAGGAGAGAGAAAGAGGGGGGAGGGATAAAACCAGTTTCGATTATGGCTGGACAACGGGGCGGGGTGGGGGCGGGGGTGGGGTAGGGCGGGGTCAGGGGTGGCAGGGTCTGATGCCGCCCCGTCCCGATCCAGAGGGGTTGTGGTCGGGGGTTGGTCATTTTTTTATTTGCCTTTAAATTAAATAAATAACACACACACAACAAGATAGTTTAATAAAAATATCCCAAGACTGTTTTTGTGCCTCGTATATTATTCGACTAGAAGTATGATTTTTTTTTGGTAATACAATTTCAAAATTGCAACTTCGTGATATTGAAAGTTGCAAATAAATAACATAGTAAAATTACAATTAAAAGAATTACATTTTAAGAAACACATTTTATAGTTTCTTTATAATTTCTTGTGGTTCTTCGGTTGGAATTGGTATATCTTGGTCAAATTGGTCGACGTCGCTTGCACATCCGTCGGATAATATTTCGTTGTAGTTGTAGTCTTCTTCTTCGCTGATCTCTGATTGGCCGCATCTCCTACGCTCCGCACGAATCCAGTATCTGAATAGAACTGCAATCTCTAATGAGTCTCCTGCCAATGAATGTCTGTGCTCCCCTATTTGAAATCTTTTCGCAGAAAATGCGTTTTCAGACGCTGTTGATGACGCTTGAATGTTCAACACATCTCGGGCCATCTTAGATAGTGTTGGAAAATCCTTCTCATTCTCCCTCCAGTATTTTAGCAAGTCTCCACGTCCCTCTTCATTTTCAATTGATTCGTATGATACAACACCCTGCAAAATAAAAACATCAAACTCGCTAACTTGGTTAAAATGGTACCACTAAACATTCTATGTCTGAGGCTTTCAATACTAGCCGCAACATGTCGTTTTTGAAGTTGTGTTGAAGAAGAAGAAGATGACATGAAAGTCGGTTGGTTGCTAGCACTTTCTTGTTGGTAATGCGTATATTTTTTTTTTACATTCATCATGTATGCTAGACAACACTTCTTCTCTAGTTTTTTCAATAGGTGGTGGATCATTGAGATTTTTGGGAGATGGAGGTGGAAGTTTATCTAATGCAATCATAAATTATTTCAATAAGTGATGTACAACCGTCTATTTTAATAGATGGATTTAATACAACACTAATAATATAAATTGGGAGAATAGGAATAAAATATTTTTTCATTTTTAGAAATATTTTTTAATAGGTGCCTTATAAGCTGATTTTTCCATATATTCACTAAGTAATATAAATATTAGAGCTATATAAAATAACATTGATGAAATAGTAGGATAATAAATACCAAAAAAATCTTTAGTAGCTAGATAAAATTTCTCTAAAAATGTATTTAGTTCTAGAATTGTATTCCAATCGGAATCAATAATCGTATCAGTAGGATTTCGATTACGGGCGTTAAAAAATTGGTTTACAGGTCTTCAATACTCATAAGCAACACGTAGTTGGTTGTATAAAGAATTTCATCTAGTGCATACTTCTTCGGGAATTTTTCTGTAAGGTAGTTCACAATCGTGACAAGTTTTTTATATTCTTTTATTCTTTGTATTCTATTACTTTTAAAAATAAAGTTTATAACAAATTATATTTTTACAAGAATGTCTTCAAAAAGTGATAGATCATCCTTTACAACTAAGTTATAAATATGACATGCACATTTTATATGAAAATGATCTGAAAAAGATGGAGTCAATACATTTTTTAATGATCTAACATTAGAATTATTAGAAGATGCATAATCTAATGTAATACTCATAATTTTTTCAGTTATGTGATAATAATCGCAAACTGAAAAAATATTTTATTCAATAAAAAGACCAGTGTGCCTACTATCAATATATCTATATGCTAAAATACTTTTTTGCATAGAAAATTTATAGTCTATCCAATGACATGTTACAGTTAAATAATCACGGCCGTTAGTACTACGACCTATATCAGACGTAATAGATGCTTTGTCAGGAAAATGATATAATGAATAACGTAAATATTGTTGATATTCGTGTACAAATTTAAAAACGTCTCTCCTAACAGTTAATCTAGAAAAATCGTTATAAGCAGGATTGTACATTTCTCTTATATAATGAATAAAACCAGGAGAATCAGGAAATAAAAAGGGCAAACCCTCCACTGCAACTAAATTTGATAATGCTTCCCTATCTTTATTTTTATCGTATTTAGAGCCTATAATTACCCCCGTCATAGGGTCAATTTGACTCTGTACCTGGTGCGGGACAGTATGTGAACCTTGTCCCGACTGAGAGGGCATTGACTCACCCTTCATTTTAGTCTTATATTCATCCCACCTAGCTTGGTGTTTGTTATTAGAATGCGTAGTTAAACCTCCAGTCCCGCCATGACCTTTTCCCATTTTAAATTTATAATTTTTTTTACAAATTGTGCATCTAACAGCTTGATTTTCTACGTCTCTATAAAAAAAGCCCATATATGTGATGTTAATTTTCATTCAGGTGGGCCTCGTCTCATACTAGGGGGAATATGAGGCATTCCAGTTTGAGGTGCATTAGTAGGTGTGTCATCTAGATTAGTGGGTGTGTCATCTAGATTATCTTCTAAATTAAAGTCTTGTTGAGTCCAGAAAATAACTCATCGTCTAAATCTAATGGTACTTCAGGAAATAATTCAGTATCAACAAAATCGTCATGTCTAGGAGGAATAGGATGACTAGAAGAAGTATTCTTACCCTTATTACCCCTACTAGAAGAAGCAACACCCTTACCCTTAAACATATCTCTTAATCCTTCCATTATAATAATACAAATAAATAATTAAAGATAATAAAATTAAGTGCACTAATTAAAGTAAAGACACAACAATAATTTAATGAAGGAACAAATGTACCCAACGCCGACGTAACGTCGACGTGTAATCGAGAGGTTGAAAATTGAAACTTTGCTCGATGGATGATCCTCAAGCTAGTTGCCAACTTCACTCACAAATGAATAAATAAAATTGAATACTTAGTAGACAATGTAGAGAGATTGAGAGATTATTAGAGAGATTGTAGGAAGATTTGTGAGTAAGAATGAAAAGAAAATGAGGTATTTCTAGTTTAAAAAATTGGATTAAAGTGTAAATATAATAACTTAAGGGTTAAAAATAAATATTAGGGGGTAGGGGGTTGGGGTAGGAGGGAGGGGGGTTTGACCGTTGCACAACGACCAAATTGGGCAAAGTCATTATGCAACGACTAGAAAGAGTCGGGGGGCTGGGAAGGATCAGAGTCGAGATCGAGAAAAATTCTCGACCCCGTACCGATATCGAATACCGATATCCAATACCGGTACAAGGTCAGATGGGATCGGGGCAGGGTCGGCATGGGATCGGGTAACCCCGCCCCATTGGCAGCCTTATTTCCAATGACTGCGAAAGGAGATTACAGAATGAGTATTTCAAAAATAAAAGAAAAAGAAAAAAGAATAATAAAAGACAAGTGCAATGAGATGTAAACCAGCAATAGCATGTTAAGACTTAAGAGTACCTGAACGTGTAAAATAATTCATCCACTGTCAGTGGATATTAGTTAATCTCATAAACTTATACATCATATTTCACTTTTTTGTTAGAAAAAATGCATTCAAAATGGTCAAATATTCTTTGAAACAAGTACAATCTTCAATTCTAACTTTAAATAAAACAAAAAATATTTAATTTTATGGCCAAACGCCTATTTATATTTACAGACGTTTATTGGTGTGAACAATTGAACAAAGGCAAGTTTTGGCCAATCCGACAAGATTTCATATGAACAATTTAATAAGACAAATAGAATGAAGATACTATCTAGTCTGAAAACTTGTGAACAATTTATCTAAGTTTTGTCAGTCTAACAAGATATAGGGACAATTTAACAAGATAATAATACCTAATTTTGCCAATCTGTTAAAATTTGTGAATAATTAAATAAGACATGCAATTCTATTTTATCAATCTAACCAGACTTGTGAACATTTAACAAGATGTACAGAACGGTGATTTATAAAAAAGAAGTCACGCTTTCTAAGATATCCAAGGCCAATAGAAGTAAGAAGAAACAATTAAAAGCCATAATCTTCTTCCAAAAATAATTACTCCTATAATATATATAACATCAGGGCCGTCCCTGGGGCAGCCAAGGGGCGCCACCGCACAGGGGCCTCGCCGGGCAAGCCTCCGTCCCAGAATTTTTATTTTTTTATTGGTTTCAAATATTAAGATATGTATTAAACATGACTCCAATTTTATAAGTGAGAGTTGTAGCCTAGTGATTGAATGTTCTTTTAAAAATCATTAGCAAGCGAGGGGTTGCGTGTTCGAATCCGTTGAGCAACAAAAGTTTTTTTTTTTTTAAATATAAGAATTAAATTGGGCCAAAGTTCAGCCCCCGCCCAAAACAAATTTGGGCCCAAATTCCATGTCCCAATTTGATGTTTTGATCAATATTTTTTTAATATTAATTAATTAGTTAATTTTAATTTTTCATGTGAATAAAAAATAACATTTTTTTCTCTGGCAGGGCCCTTAAAAGTGAAGGAACTACCCTGTATAACATATATGCATTACATAATTATATATACATTGTTACAGGCTACACTTGAGTAGCATCATCTTCTTCTTAATAATCAAACTATTGCCTAAAAAATTCCATGAGAGTTGAAAAAAAAGAAAATCATAAAGGAGAAGAAGCAATTTGACTTGATGGTTAAAAAGATGTAAAAGAAGAAAAGGAACAACTATGATGTTGTTGTAGTATGAGAGAGCTCATGAGTAGCATTATTAGTCAGATACCTCATAACATCAACTTGAACTCTTAGTGAAAGGATATAATCTAGGGTTTCTTTGATCAAGCATGTATCATCCATATATTCTCCTCCAGGGACAAGTCGTTTTAGAACTTGTGTTCTCTTCTTCACTAGTACTCTTCGTGCTATACAACGACCTAAAACCATCTTTTTACTTCTTCTTGAAATGCTGCAACTTTTCTTGAGAATTTTCTTGCTTCTCATGTTCTTATGCAACATGGCCAATCTTTTAATTCTTTGATCAGAGGCATTGTTGCCGAGAATGTGGGGAACAATGAATTTATTTTTCTTATCTTGTGAAGCATTGGCCATAAGGGCATGACTCCAATATGTTGTAGAGTTTCTTGTGGAAGCCATGGCCAAATCTGCTGATAGCTTTATAGCTTTCTTTCTCTCCATTATGCTCATTTCTTTCTTTTTAGCACTGCATGCTTTAAGTGCTTGTATCCATTTCTTGAGAAATTCTTGCTTGAGTGAACTAGTATTCCGCATTCTCTAAAAAAACAAAACTAAAAAAAATGTAAGACTGAAAATCATGCAGGTTAAGCTTAGAATTAATCCCAACAAAAAAAAAAATCAATTGCATGCACATGGCAGTTTATCGACAGATTGACCACAAAACATTAATAAAAAATTAACCTCTCAAGTTTAATGTAACAAAAATGTTCATGAATGTGTTAGGACTATACAGACATATATAGTTGGGAATATCTTAAGAATTAATACACATACATGTTAAGTACATGGAAAAGGTTAAACGTGAAGAACATCTAATTATAATATTAAGTGAGAGAATTATAAGTAGTAGTAAGAGTTAACATACCTTAGTGAACTTATTTTTTTCTATTAAATGCAACTGAAAATAATTCCTTCGAAGGTTGCAATCTGAAATAGCAGACAGTAATCTATAGTTTTCTAAGATCCAAGAAGCAGATATGTAGCTTAAAGAGAAGGGAAATGAGAAGGAGAAGAAATGTGAAAAGTGGACATTAATTTATTTGCTCAAAAGGAAGTGGGATGGGGAGGGATGTTGTGGGCCAGTGATTGAAGGACACAGCACATGCAGGCACATGGAAGCATTTGTCCCACCCTAAATGAGAGGAATAATATTTGAAAAGGTCCCCTTAATGTCATGCAAACCCAAGATTCGTCACTTATTATGAACTACAAAATGACATCAACACAAAATCCACCTAGTTATTTTACTCCATCACTAGGTTTTCATGCTTCAACTCTACAAAATGGGATTAACACATATCCACCTACTTGTTGGTTTAAGCAAAACCATGCTTAGGAATGTAACACTTCGATCTTTTCTTTTCTTTTCTTTGGTCATTACTATAATAAAGATAGTTTTCTTTGGCTTTAAGACACTGACTTAAGGAATGTTAGTATGGTAAAACTTGGTTGCAGATGAAGCATATGAAAATTAGTTACTCCTAGACGTTTAGACACATATCATTGATTGGGACGGGGATAGGTGGTTAAATTAGGACGAAGAAAATTCTACCTAAGAAAAGGAAAAAAGGCAGGATACTGAAAACATGGTATGGTTGGGTGGATAGTGGGTCCTTCAACAAGGAAAATTCTTAAGGCATAGGGTTTGGCTATGACAAGAAAGGAAAAATGACTCACATGGTCTCCACAGGGATTTCTAATTTATGAGAATGTGAAGGCCTTTCGTCCAAAGTACAAAATCCTCCAAATATACTTTAGCAAGATTTGGACCAAGGTTAATTTATAGCATATTTTAGGTCATCGATAATTTTGCTAAACTAGTAATATTTTACACACATACGAATGTGGGTGAGATAGTTGAAATCCCTTAACCTTTAACAATGATACAAATTTAATTATTACTATCTCTGTCTTAAAAAGATTGTAATACTATCCTTATTCGTTTGTCATAAAAAAATTGACACACTTCTATACTTAGAAACAATTTAACATTATGAAATGATTTACAGTAAAATAAATATCTAAAACTTATTTTTTATCACATATTTCAAAAAAAAATCATTTATTTTTTAAATTTCGTGTCAAATCAAATTAGAACAATCTTTCTGAGATGGAAGGAGTAATTATTTATTTGTGATCCCTTTTTCACGGTCAAGCGAAGTTTTCAACATGAATAAATGAGCAATCTCAACCCACATGCAGCTCTAAATACATTGACATTTGGGGTTCAACCAAACTACTAGGTACCCATAAGTGCCTACCCCCCGAAATTTGTGCCTATATATTTCCGATATTTGAATAATTTCCCTTAGGGATCTCTTTTATTAATCACAATATATATAATTGTACAAATGTGATTCTTAATATAGTAAGAATTCTACGTTACCTTAATTACATGATACTAATAAATACAATATATACTGTGAATATTTGAAGAATATTCGCTAACACACCCTCGCACGGAAATGAGGAGGCCGAATGCTCAGGCTGGATCTGAAGTCTGTGAACAGTTGTCTGGGTAGTCCCTTTGTGAATATTTCTGCATACTGATAAGAGGAAGGTACATGTAAAATTTTGACAAGACCACGTGTCACATTCTCACGAACAAAATGAATATCCATCTCAATATGTTTGGTCCGCTGATGCTGAACCGGATTATGAGACATATAGATAGCAGATATGTTATCACAATAGACTATATATGCCTTACGCAATGGACAACTCAGCTCCAAGAAAAGATTCTGGAACCAACAGATCTCAGCATCTACATTAGCAACGCCCCTATACTCTGCTTCGGCACTGGATCGGAATAACATGACTTGTCGCTTGGCAGACCAAGAGATCAAATTATCCCCTAAGAACACACAATAGCACGAAGGCGTCTGCCGTACGCCCGAACCCCGCCAATCAAGATCTGTAGAAAGTAACCTGTCGGAAATGAGGGGTGTAGATGCAACCCATAGTCGTGAAAGGCCTTAATGTATCGATAATACGCTAAGAGCAAAGAAATGGGGTTACTCGAGCATCGTGAACAAACATACCTGGATGGCGTATGCAATGTCGCCCGTGAAAGTGAGTCTTGAAGAGAACCTGCAAGACTTCGATAGAGAGTAGGATCAGACACTGGATCACCCTCAGAAGCACTGAGCTTGGATTTTGAATCAACGGGAGTGGATATAGCCTTGTAATTCGACATATTAGCTCTGAACACAATTTCTTCTGCATACTTACACTGACTCAGGAACACAGTATCTGCAGATCTAGTGATTGATATACCCAAGAAGAACTCGACCGCCAAATCACCATAGCAAATTCGCTGAGAAGAGCACATCGCATTTTTCAACTTATCAGATGAGGCAGTGAGAACAATGTCATCAACATATAATAACAAGTAAGCGATGTCACTACCATGATGAAAAATGAACAAATAGGTGTCACATCTGCTGCAAATAAACCCAATCTGCATAATATACCTGGCAAACCGGTCATACCAAGCACGAGGTGTCTGCTTTAGACCATAAAGTGACTTCCTGAGACGACAAACATAATGAGGAACAGTAGGATGAACAAAACCAGGTGGCTGATGCATGTATATATTTTCTTTTAAATCCCCATGAAGAAATGCATTCTTGACATCCAACTGATAAATCGGCCACTTCTTACCCATCGCAATGCTAAGAACAGTATGAATCGTAGCCGGTTTAACAACCGGACTAAAAGTATCACCACAGTCAATGCCTTCCTACTGATTAGTGTCATTTGCCACAAGTCTAGCCTTGTATCATTCCAAAACCCCACTATCTCTGAATTTGTGATGAAAAAGCCACAAACATCTGATCACATTCACCCCCTCTGGTCTAGGAACAAGATCCCAAGTATGCTGCTTAGTTAAAGCATTATATTCTTCATACATGGCTACATTCCAATTAGGGTAAAGTTTGGCCAATTTGGGGTTCTTTGGGAGTGGAGAAATGGTTTGGACAGACAGGTTAAACTGGACTTTAGGCTTGAAAATCCCGTGTTTGGCATGAGTTTTCATTTGGTGACTGGGATATTGGGTGGTGGCATTGTTGAAGTGACAGATTCAGAGGTTAGTTCACTGGAAGGGTGGCACCGCGATGCATCCTCAGGGGACCGCGGTGCTGATGACGATGGAGGAGCATTGAACTCTCTGGAAGAGGGGGCACCGCGGTGCATCCTCGAGGGACCGCGGTGCTAAAAGTTCTGCAGGAAGAAGGGGCTCACTGGAAGGCTGGCACCGTGGTGCATCAACTGTGGACCGCGATTCTGAAGTCAAAATTTGGGTAAGCTGACTTAGAATGGTTGGGAATATGACTGGTTCATCAAAAAAATGAATAGTCTGGTTTTTAGTATTTTTGAGGATTCGAAAACGGAAAGATCGTCTCATCGAAGGTGACGTGATGAGAGATGTGAATTTGACGAGTGAACAAGTCATAGCACAGATAACCCCTATGGTTAGGTGGAAAATCGAGGAACACACAAGGAGTAGTTATAGGAGCTAACTTATGAGGGGCGGTGGGGGTAAGATTGGGATAGCACAAACAACCAAAGATCTGTAGGTGGTCATAAGATGAAGTCCTACGATACAAAATGTCTGTGAGGGTCTTGTTTTGTAGGGTGCTAGTAGGTAAAATATTTAGGAGGTGTTCTGTCATTTTGACAGCGTAGACCCAGAGAGATGATGGTAGACATGCATGAAAGGGGAGGGTACAGACCATGTTATTAATAGTGTGAATAATACATTCAGCTTTACCATTTTGAGGTGAGGTATAAGGGCAAAAGAAGCGGAATACCATGCCTTGTTGGGAGCAAAAGTTATGAAAAGCCGAATTATTAAATTCACGTCCGTTATCACATTGAAATTTTTTTATGAATTTTTCAAACTGAGTTTTAATAAATCTATGAAACTCAAGGAATTTAGCAAAAACCTCAGATTTGAATTTGAGTGGGTAAATCCATAAAAAATGTGAAAAGTCATCTAATAAAACAAGATAGAATTTGTGGCCTAGAGAGCTAACAATAGGAGAGGTCCATAAGTCAGCATGAACAATATCAAATGGTGAAACTGTAATACACATTGAAGACATAAAAGGGAGCGAGTATGCTTGCCAAGCGGGCAAGAAACACAATTTTGGGAAAGTTTCTCATTATTACATTGAATACGCTGATTATGTCTAAGAAAGGAAAAAATATGATCTCCTGGATGTCTGAGCCTGTTGTGCCAGATGGATGGAGACAATGCAGCAAGGGAGACTGGTGGTTGAGTTCTGACAGCGGAAGAGTTGATGAAAGGGTAGAGGTCTCCCACACTATTGTAGCGCGTAAGAATTCTCCCCGTATTGAGTTCCTTCACAGAGAAACTAAGGGTCAAAATTGACAGACACCCAATTATTACGAGTGAATTTTCTAACAGATATCAACTTTTTAATAATTTGGGGTGAGTAGATAGTTAAGTGAGAAGGGTGGATGAATTTTTTTGATACGTGTGTTACCATAACTTGCAATTAGAATGCGATGACCATTGTCAACAGTAATGTATTGATGATACTTTAACCGAAACAGTTGGGAAAAGTTACATGAAGAGTTGGTCAGGTGTGATGTGGCTCCGGAATCCATATACCAATTATTGTCGGGCTGTTGCAGAGTGAGAGTATTGAAAGATTGGTCCAAATCAGTGGATTGCATCTGCTGGACTGGAGGAAACTGTTGGGCCGACATCAGATGGGCCTGTTGAGGAGATAGGCCTGCTGGTGCTGGACCGAGGATACTGGGCTGCCACTGCTGCTGAAACTGGGCCTAGTTTGCAGAGTTGGACCGCCACAGTTGCTGCTGATTGTTCGACCACTGCTGAGGCGGTGTGAATCTGCCGCTTCCGCCGACATTCGCCACCGCTGAGGCGATGGCGTGATCGCCGCCTTTTCCTTTGTCGCGGCCCTTTCCTTTGTTTCCTTGTCCACGACCTCTGCTGCCTCTGCCTCCACCGTGGTTCTGCTGCTGGTGGTCCAGTGATACGCGAAAAGATGCACACACTTAAACGCAAGTGCACGTTATCGTGACAAGTAATATAGTCTTAGCATGACCGAATATCGTCCACAAGGATTAGGGTTCAAGTACCAAATATCTATCTTTTGGTATCTATTTGGTAAATTGATATTTGATTTTGTGGTTTATAACTACTAATTATAAAGACTAATTTAACTAATGAGTTTACTTCAGTTGTGATGAGAATAGGGCTTCCACGTCTCCTCACTATCCGCTTATGTCACTTATTAATGCAATAACTTATGGTCTTCTTTTGGAGAAAGCGGAGTTCACTAAATCGCTTTATACTCCCGTTAGGGTTATATAAACACTCAACCTCAGTATTGCACCTTACCTACCTTTCGGTGATAAGGATAACTCTATAGGAGGATTAAGACTAAGAACCTAGTTAACCGTCACGCACAATGCGTAAAATTAGGGTTGTTAAGCCTCTCGTTAACGCTACATAAATAATTGAGGTATTTTCATCCCCAATCCAAGAATGTCTACCCAACTTACAAAGATATTCACAATCCTCCTTTCTGAGTCCGATTAGAAATCATATAGTGATAATTAGTTGTCAATTAACTACCAAGCATTCAATTTAATTATGGATAGATCTCAACAAGAAGAAGAATAACCATAAGCATCATTAAATCATAACATAAGTTTCTAGAGATTCACATGGAAAGCCCTATAGAGGAATTAGTTCCTAGCCATTGACATGACAAGAACTAATTCCATGTTCTTCATAAAACTGAAATAAAAACAAGAAAACGAAAGGAAATTTACTAAACTATGGTCTCCAATCTCCAAGAAAGAAAGCCTTGTGTTGTGCGAAGGGAACCCTTAAAATCGCCTAGGGTTCTCCTTTTATAGTGAAACCGCCTCTCTCTTTCCTTCGTGCCCGCCCGCAATTTCGTCCAAAATCGATTTTTCCGCGCGCCGCGGCTTCGCTGGCGCCGTGGCGCGAACTTCGTGGTCCTTCGGGTGATTTGGCGCGCGCCCGATTCTCGCTGTCATGGGCGCCGCGACGCTACTTCTTCGTAGCCTTCGATGATTAGGCGCCGCGCTCGCTATCGTTGGCGTGGCGCCGCGACGCTGGTCTTCGCAGCCTCTACGGATGTTGGGCGCCGCGCCTCGCTTCGATCGCAGCAGCCGCGCTACCGTCAGGTTTCACTGCTCGCCACTTTCTCGCTTTTAGCTCTGGAACCTCCTCTTTTGCCCTCTTTTAGCTCCTTTTCCGCCATTTGGCCATTTTAACCACTTTGACTCAAAAGAAAGGAAAACTATCCTAATACGACACTTATTTGTACAAAAAGGGACAAAAGACTAACTAAAACTGACTCAAAAGGTGTATATAAAATACACCGATCATCCAGCGGTGGTGGAGCAGTGGTCGACGACTGCAAGTTTTCAACGGCTAGTGCTTTTTTATTGTGCTCGTCCTGTTTATCACGTCGTGTTTCTTCCAACACTGAAAGTTGGGAGTGGATCAACCTGTTGGATCATTGCTGCAAGAGTGTCATATTCCCCCTTCGGTAATCCTGTAACAAGTTGTAGTACCATCTTAGTTTCAGACACAACAGTACCAACATGAAAAAGTTGGTCTGCGACAAGTTTTAGTTGTTTGCAGTATTCTGTCATGTTGTTGAAATTCTCAAGGCATGTGTTGTTGAACTGCTCCTCTAAATACACAGTCCTAGTATTTTTATTATCCTGAAATATTTCCTCCAGGCGTACCCAAAGCTCGTGTGCCGAAGCACATGTTTTCAGGATAGTACACAACAAATCCTTTGAGATGGTACCATAGATCCATTGTTTGACAATAGCGTCAAGACGCCGCCATGTTGAATCATCAATGTCAGATGGGCGAGGGATTGACTCATCAATATGGTCAAGCTCGTTGTAGGTACAGGAATGAATATAAAATAGTTCCACCCACATAGAATATTGACAGTCTTATTGATCAAGAATAATAGGAACAGAATTCTTGATGTTTGTGATAGCAAAAGACGGATGAAAAGAAGACTTTGAGGAAGGAAGTGGAGTGTCAACTAAGACAGAGGTAGAACCAGTAGATTTAGGAGAGGTGGGAGGAGAAATGATAGCCACAGGAGTAGAAATTCCAAGATGAGGCACCGTGGTGGGGGGGGGGGGTGAGCGACGGCCGAGAGAGGAGAGGGGATTTCTAGGGTTTTGAGATGTTAGGCTATTGATACCATGTAAGATATTTGAATAATTTCCCTTAGAGATCTCTTTCATTAATCACAATATATATAGTTGTACAAAGGTGATTCTTAATACAGTAAGAATCCTACGTTACCTTAAATACATGATACTAATAAATATAATATATACTGTGAATATTTGAAGAATATTCGCTAACATCCCACTCACTTGGCTTCGTCTTCTTTAAGTATTGGCGTGCAACTTGATTGATTCGGGCATCAAATCAAACCACATAATTTTTATGATATCTGTTATATAAACATACTATTAATATAGATAACTTATTATAAGTATTACTCTATTCTATCGGTTATCATATCAAATTTGCTTTGTGGATTTGTCCTATGTCAGTTTAATATGATATTATAAAAAAACTCACAAATTGCCAGTGTACTAAACTTGAGCTCCTCTGTTTAATCCATTAGTTCCGTCTCTTGTTGATCTTTGCTCCGAACTGCTCTAACTAGTTGTCCACTTTTCAGACCTTATGAATTATGATATTATTCATCTGTGTATAATACTCGACCAGAAACCCAAAATCATATATACAAGGGATAGTGATACTCGAAACTGGAAAATCCCAAATGTATCGGTTATTATAACGTCTTTTTGGTGGTACTGCACGTGTAATAAAAGGCATCGTTCTAGACATTATTAGAAAATAGTGTTGCATAAACTGAAATTATGGATACACGTATTGCCGTGCCATGAGGGTTAGACTTTTTGACAATGAAAACAATCCCATGGTAAAGTAGTTGGCGGGGGAAGATTAGTATTTGTTTTTGACAATGAATACAATAACACGTTCAAGGGAGTGGATGCTCCAAAACATGTCTGTTGTTAAATGTTGTACGGTCAATCTGTGAGACCATTCCATCAACCTCCGTGTTTAGTTCCAAGTGGTTAATTTCCCTATCGCTGCTACAAACAATTTAGGAGAATGAGTCATCATATGTATGCTTGTGCACACAGCCAGCTATTACATCAGATTATGATGTGAAGATACAAAGGAGGCATGTGCACACATGGATGGACCCTTCCCTTTGTCCTCCTAATTTATTAATCATTCATTCAAGTTCTGCCACGTGCTATATTAACAAACTATACCATGGCTAGCCCTTTCGTGGAATGAAAGGCGGAGATCACAGAGAAGAACATCAACAAGACATCAAATGTCTCAACACCACAAATTTATGCAAGCAGAAATGCCAGAAGAAGAGAAATACGGGACCGCAGGCCATGGTCGAGTTCGATCCTGCATAAACCTTCTTTGGTTGGCGCATCACACTGGGCCAAGTGGCTTTACTACCGACGCGTTTGCAGCGCTATCATGGGCCCGCATTCTCACAAGACTGTAAGAAAGAATGCACGCGCCTTCACAACAAAAAACACCACAAATTTGCATTTGTTTCATACAAATGCCGCCACGTGCGTGCATTGATTCGAACTGACGAAACAGAGATAGTTATGCAAAATTTTAAATTACAAACCAAACATTGTTAATTTTATACATGAATAATTTTACCTCCTGACAAGCTACCAAACATGATATTATTTATACAAAATTTAATACCTGCATAACACACCTCCAAATCAGCTACCAAACGCATAAACCTTCTTAAAATATGAAATCTAATACTATCTTAAAAATACGATATGTTATTCGTTACTACATGTAAAAATAACTTAAGATGATGACTTTTTAACTTAATCAGAAAAAGCAGTACCCTACATGCCTCAACGTCGTGAGAAAGTTAATGCACGTGTCTCTTATTAATTAGATTTGGTGTCCAATAATACGGATAAGGGTTGGCTGGTTTTTCGTAATACATGAATTATTCAACTCTTAGCTTCCAACAAGAAGTCTTACCATCCCAGACTATACCACCTACGTAACTTTATTCTCATTTGAGCTGAACAAATGGTAGCGAAAGCTATGACGGGTTAAATTGCAATGAACAAACCATACGATATTTACATATGCATCGTCACGACTAAATTAATGACTAAAAATAGCATATGTTCTTGGTGACAACGTTACAAAATATATAACTCAGCAGAAAGACACATTCGGCGTTGCCAAATTAAATACCAAGTTATGGAAGTGATAAAGATGGGTGCACGAGCATGGTTGAGGCTTATAACGGATTTGGATAACTACATTTAGCTGCAACATAATGCATTCTCCATGAACCATCCTGACCTAAATGATACATAAAACTAGTATACGTTCCTGGTTTAATTATCAACGTTACAGTGTATACATTAGTCATGTAACTGTCCAAACCTACATGACAGAAAAAACTAGCACCCATATCTGGTTATCATAGACAATGTATATAACTCGTCAAAACTACCTAGGGAAACAAACTCATCTAAACTAAGTTGAATCAGATTAGCTAAACAGCAACACTGTGCGCCATCACGCAAGTAGATCTTCATCTCACAAGATTGCTTTCGTTGTGTTCCTATGAGCCCCACTGCCTGAGAAAGAAAAGAGGAATGGTATGCAAGGAGAGGTGATATATGTCAGCATTAATATTATGCACCTAATTGTACGTAATTACATGCACAGTGTCCCTCTGGAAATAACAAGCACAACTCTCGAAAGTAAAATTGCAGATTAGACCACGTATAGACAACAGAACAGCTGATAATTCGTTAACCCGAGTGTTCCCAAGATTGCGAGTTTAGGGGAAGAGAAGTTAAGAGAAGTGAAATCAAATAGGATAGATGAATGACAAATTAAGCAACACCTCCTTTCACTATGTCCCATTTAAAGCTTAAGAGTGCAAAACGGGGATCTATGACAGATCATGTAAGCTCCCGATAAGAAGACCAACATATTTGTTCCAACTACTACTAGGTTCACTAATGGCTTATAACAGTAGCCCTCAGCAAGCATTCACGTACTACTACTATATTACTACAAGTGCTGAGCTAAATATGGACACGTGGTTCTCCTGTTTAAACATAGTTTGCTTTACAGATTGTTCATAGAAATAATAGCTTTATGTCCATCATGTTGTCCAGCACTCTAGTTTTTGAGGGAAGAAGTATAATGTCATCCTATTGATCACCACAACGGAAAACTGTTTATGCAATAGAACCTAACCTGTACTATTAGAATCCCTGAAGGCTTCAAGCCAAAATTATTAACTTGAATATAACAGGGAACCTTATTATGCATCAAAAATGCACATTGGATTTATCCTGTATCATATGATTAGATAAAATAACATACTTAACATGTTCATTAAAATTACAGAATTCATGAAAAACCATCAAATCGAATAGTATATTTTAGTAATTCGGCCTTAAAAAGAACACTGTAATGAATTCCAAAATCCTCAATAGAAGTTATTACCGATTCCCAATTCGGTGTCACCATGTCAACCCACACTCGAATTTGATATGGCTCAACAAAATTCATAATCACATGAATTGGGAGTATATGAGTTGTAGGATAGCGCTTGAACTGTAACATGCTGACAACTACAACATAGTTAAACCATATGTTGCTCGGACTCTACAAATTTGCTGCCGCACCCATAATGAATCCTTAAAAGTGCACTATTTTTTAAGGATCCGACACGCAGCCAGACATTTTTGAAAAGTTCGAGCAACATAGCTTATAACTTAAAAAACTGGCTAGGCCTAATTGAAGAACTTTTGCAGCGATGTACAAGGAGAGGCAGAAATAGTGGAACACCTTCTATCAAACATAAGATGAATCAATGATGGAAGGAAGAGAAGAGTAACCAAATCCACAGACTACATGACTAGTCTTCCTTATGATGATTCAATGTTAATGACCTCATTCAATCTTTTTTTTTAGCCTTCGCTATCGTGGGCTAGATGGATAGCTAGTAGTTATTGTGAGTAGGGGTGTACAAAATAGGACCGGACCGGAAAACCGGACCGGAACCGGACCGGAATGGACCGGACCGGTCCGGACCGGTTGATTCCGGTCCGGTCCTCGGTCCGTCAAAATCAAGGATTCCGGTTTTCCGGTCCGGTCCGGGTAAAATTTTCCGGTCCGGACCGGAATGGACCGGAATATATATATTTTTTAAAAAAAAATTGAATTTCCAATACTGAAATTGACATTCTCGGACGCGGTGCCACGAAATTTTTACGTTGAAATCTATTGTACATCGCGAGATATTTAGATTTGAAAATGGGAAAAACGTAACGATTTGGGGGAAAAGAGAAATTGAGGGGCAAGATGAACGTTTTTGGAGAAATCGGACGAATCAAACTGCTAATGCAGTTTGGCCACCCCGTATCGAAAAAATACGCGAAATCAAAAAAAAAATTAGGTAAAACGGACGTCTGAGCGCAAAGTTATGACCGTATAAAATTTGATCAATTTACAACCTATATTAGATATGTCAATACGTCCGGCCGATGTGGGCCAAGTGGGGATGGCGGGGGGACTGGGGCAAATCATTCGGTCCGAGTAACTGTAATTTTGCAGTCCGGTTTTAACCTTTTGTGCACCCCTAGTTTCAGGAATGTCCAAATTCCAAATAGAAAATAGAAAATATAAATGTGGTGTGTAACTTTAATTAATGAGTAGTTCAGTAGTTCGTATACGAACCAAGTACATTTGGTGATTTTCTTTAAGTTAGTCATATTAATGAAATAAAGTTTATTGAAGGATAAGGAAAAAAACAAACATATTTAATGAGATTGATAAACGAACACATTCTTAAAAATTTATAATTTATAAATTGCATTTAACAAAAAAAAAAAAAAAAAAACCGGTCCAACCGGTCCTCGGTCCAGAAAATTTCTGGATTCCGGTTCCGGTCCATTCCGGTTCCGGTCCGGTCCGGTTCTGGACCGGTGAACACCCCTAATTGTGAGTAAAATGTGTAGTAACAAGAAAATGAGAATGTAACAACAACAACAACAAGGATGTTATAATCTGGAAATAAAACAAAGTAATTTTCTGAGTCGATTGATTTTTCAATCTATGCCCTGTATATTCCTTTAACGGTTGTATGACAACTTATCTCCCAAAATAAAACAGCAATCAAACAAGTGAGCAAAGGAGACTCAAGTGTTCGCTTAGGAAGAAAGATCTTTGAGTGTTTGGAGATTGCAGGAGTAGAAGAGTGTATTATGTGTCTTCCAATTGTGCCAATGGCATCAATTCATAGGGTGATGAACATGTCTTCCCAATTAACCAAATAATGGTCATCAATGTCAAGTAATGACCATTGATTTTGGGGTTACATTCAGCCTAGTTATGGCTGAATTCATGAGCCAAATAATGGAGAGTTATTGCTCCAAAGTCAGCCCAAGAATCGGTCCAATTACTCCAACGGATCGAAATAAGCACCGCGTCCTTCGAGGCCGCGGCGCAATATCGCCAGAACTCATTGGAGCCTCGCATCGACCGCCCTGGGGAAAGAGTCGCGACGCCTAAGTTCACGTAACTTCCCGAGATTTTTACCGTCATGAGCACCGCGGCTCTAGGAGTAGGCGCCGCGGCCCTTCTCGGCTCCGCGACGACTTCTGATTCGTTTCATCTTTACACATTATACTATTCTTCCTTCATTTACCGTGAAACCATTGTTACTTGACCAATAACCGTCTATCATCTTATGTCTCAAACATTTTGTAAACGTACCAATATTTCTTCCATTAAAAAAATTACGATCCTTGGTACAACGTGCGCACGTGTGTGAAAACGACGTTTTCTACGTGCGCACGTGTGTGAAAACGACGTTTCCTACGTGCGGAGCCCCAATTTGTTCGAGTCATAAATTAATAGGATTAATTTATTTCACGTTTAATAAATTTTCAACAGTTATGAGCCGTCCCCTGACTATAGATGGAAAAAGACTTAGAAGTGTGTGCCATACTCACGAGGGACTGAGAAGTTTCTCTTATTATCTTTTCTTGTATTTAGCTTATGTTTCAATTCTTTTATTAGTTTATTACTTATTCTTTTAGACTTTTTGAATCAAATTCTTTATTTTTTTTATTCACAATATTCAGATTATTACTTTTTTCTTTTCGTATTTCGAATTGTTTGTTGACATGGACAAAGTCAGGGAAAACCTCTGAAATTATTTCAATATTGAACCGAACAAGTCCTCCAACACGAGACAATGAATAGGATCAGTCCAAGGCTGAAGTATAAGTATTAGATACAAAATTATAATGTAATCCAGCAGCCCCTATAGCATGTTCAACTGACTGTCAAAAAAAATTCAAAACAGAAAATAAACTATCACATGTTACAGATCAACAATCCAACGAAAGTACTGATTTCATCAAAAAATGATAATGCAGATCTTAATTAGACATTATGCTGAAGTGATGGCTGAACAGCCAACACACATGATATAGCAGGTAGCCAAGTGGATTAACTGAAATGCGCGCAAGTTTATCTGAACACCATCATCATAAAAGATGATTACTACTTGCACAACTATAATTTAACCTACATCCCTAGAGTCAAAGCTTTATTCCTCATAATTAAATGCCCATCAAGAAACTCACTTAATTTCAAAATGCTTTCTTTCCCGTTTTTACCAATCTAGGTAAACTATTTGTAGTTGGTCATAACTCACAGAGGATGTTAAGATATCATAAGTTTCTCTAAGTTCCTGAAAATACGAACCGAATAAAATCCTAAAGGAATAGGAATGGTGAGAGTAAGATTGTCAATATAGAGACCATTCATGAGTGTGAATTAACTCATGAAGAAATGCAAAAATATTGAATGTAGTTATAAGGAGGACGGAACACTCTTTAATACAGGCACTGTATTCTTTCAAGTCTCTCCCTAGAGGCTCATTGATTTTTTGGCAAGGCATGCAACTCGAGTTCGGAAAGATGACGATGGTGATCAAGGTACCTAAGAGCAACACAACTAGGATCTAGCTGTTCAGGTCTCCAGTGCAAACAGGGGGGAATTTTCAGCCTCTGAGGTTAGTGTAACTCCGGAATTTAACAGTGAATGGAGCATAGTAAACGAGTCTCATGCTAAATTAGATAGAAATGAAAACTATCAAACAAATGAGTCGAAAGCTAAGACAAAGATAAAGTCAAGTAAGGCCTCTACACTAAGAAACAACCTTCTATGTCTCATTAAGGTAAGGAGCACACAGCGTGCCTCAAGCCAAAAGTTGAGACTACTTTCAGCTCCAAGAGATCTTCAAGCTCCCTACTACAGTGACTGGTGAGGCTCAACGGAAGTGTCAAAGGTAGAAACAAGTCCTCTCTCCCAGGAGCCAACAACATGGCAAGGGTGATGTATTACTAGAACTGGAGATTTAAGAGCAGAAGTGCCTTGTCTAACCCATTTAAAGGTGATGTATTACTAGAACTGAACTGGGAAGCACATTGTCGAACTCCTTAAAGGGGGTGTCTTCCTAGAATTTTCCTTCTAACTCACCTAAAGCTAATGTCTTCATAGAATTCAACCATGTTCAGGCTCAAAAATCAATTACGAGTTATTGTCACTTGTAATATCAATTCTGGCGTTGCATCATTAAGGACAAAGCTAGCCAAAGTTCCCTTACGCACTGGTCTCTTACCTGGTGGCAAACGCAAGGAAGAAACATCTCTTAAAATCATAACCCTAACGAGAACACAAAAGACCAGAGCCGAAACATCCAGACAGCCAAAGACTTGGCCATTATTAGTAGAAGGGAAAGACAAATGACAAAATCCATGAATTTACATTAGGAGATTCAGAAAAACACTAGAACAATTGAGATCTGAACCTGTGATCTAAAGCAACTTTTGAGCCCTTTTACTGCTACTCCAGAGTTTTTCATCTGTCAACAGCTTATATTTTAAAACAAAGAAAAATGTTTTCCCCTATTTAGGTGGTATAATTTTCCGACCAAGAGGTTTCAATTGAACCCCTTGCTTCCAACTAATTCTGCCACTTAGAGCATCAAACCAAAGAACAATCCAAATAATGCATGAAAGTTGCATTAAGAGAAGTTCAAAGAATCGAAACAGACCTGAGGTTACTAGCAAATAAAGGTCAACAGTTTTGATAGATCATGTGCTTCACAGTCTCTCTACGCACCCTAGTACGGGTGACCATTGGGCTCCTAGTATGAGGAAAACCATCCATCTTATGATCCTTGCTAACCACATTAACTGTCTTCCTACCAGGTTCATCCGCTTTTCCAGTCCTTCCTTTTAGCACATCAGCAGATCTCTTTCTGTCCATCTCTTCTTGTATAGGAACTGGCCAAAGAAGAATAGACTTAAAACTCAAACTCAATCTATGTGAAGAAACAAAATGCTACCCCCCGCCACACACACACACACACAACAAAAATAGATAATAGTTGATACTGCTTGCAGCATACATTGCATTTCATACATAATTGTCTCAAAACTCTCAACTCCCCTCCGCAATTTGTCAAGAAACTACTGAAAAAGACCTAATTAAATACATATAGTTTATAGAAAAATCTGACAGATGCTTTGTATCTATCGCACAACACAAAAGTTTAACAGAAAAAGGTCGTGTTTTGATGGTTAATCAGTAAATAAAGATGACGAAAAGTAAGATCAAAAGGGGGTATCCAGTGTGAAGTTTTCATAAAACCATTTATAATCCAAGTTACCATTTTGGTGTTTCGTCCCAGCCAAATCATAATGTTCCCCTTTCCCCTTGTTAAACCCTTAAGTAAAGGACTTAAAGGTAATAGAATATGTTATAGTTTTTAATGCGAAGGGTACGTATTAGATAACATTAGAATCAATTATGAATGTGCAAAGTAGTAACACGGACCAAGCACATCCCTTTTGGCAATTTTGTAATGTTATCAATCTATGCTAATCCTTCAGAAAAGTCTAGAATCAACTCACGATAAGTTAACAGTGCTCCTAAGTGGTACTATAAAAACAAATAATGAAAATTTGCTGTGATTATCAAAGATTGTACCTTTAGATACATGAATGGTTTCAGGCGAATCCGGAGGTGGGGAAATAAGCAAGGGTGCATACAAATAGTCATCAGACTTCAAATAATCCCCAATTTGACTAACCAATTTCTTGTCATTTCCCTTCAAGGGTTTATCTTGCCCAATTCCTGGAAGCAGAACAACAACTATAAAATTAATAAGCCATCTCCCACATTCCACAAAGATAAAGGGAAAAGTTTGAGGAGGCATCACAATTAAAGAAGACTGACCGTGAGGAAGAGAGGAAGAGGAGGAGGATTGAGAATAGAGAGGTGCAAACATAAAAGTGTCAGACTTGAGATAATCCAAAACTTTGTTGAAAAGTTGATTCCTACGTTTCTTCTTCTTCATGGGTTTCTTCTTCACCTCAACAAACGCCGCTTCTTTACCCATCTTTTCTTTTCTTTGCTGCTCACAGAGAGAGAGAGAGAGAGAGAGCAAAGTAGAGAGCGGTGTAAGTTAAGCGGTTATGAAGTGATTGCTTCCACTTGGCAAATAAACCAGAAGCCATCTGTCCTCTTCCTAAATGTCCTTTTTTCTTTTATTGCCTTCTTCCTAAAAAACCCCGTGTATTTAATAGAGTATATCTAATATGACAATGAGTTCGTTTGAATGGGCTTAAAATAAAAGTGACTTTTATGTATAAAGTTTTTTTAGAATTTTTAAGTGTTGAAAGTTGTTTTTAAAAATAAGAAGTTGAGTGTTTGGATAAAAGTGTTTATTTGGTGAGAGGATAGTGTGGATATTTTAATAAAATATAAGAGATACAAAAGTAATCCAGAAATGACTTTTAAGCCCCTAAAAAAAGTTAGGATTCCTAATTTTAAAAAAATGAAATCACTTTCTGGCTTAAAGTCAGCCCTTTGAGCGAGAAAACCAAACAGTCAAATAAGCTAAAAAAAAGGCTTATAAGTTGGAAGCCAATCCAAACGGACTCAATATTAATGTTGTGGACTTAATTTAATTCCCTTTGGAAAACTACAATATCGCTTCATAATTTGGTACATTAACAAGGCTTTTTTCCATGAAACTCAATAATTGAAGAGTAAAATAATGAAAACTAAATGATTCTTCTTAAATGGGTACATGAATCAAGCCTTCTCTCTTTAATTTTAAACTGAAGAATTTAAAGAGTTGCAGTTAAAACAATATATATCAAATTCAGATTTGCGGTTGCTACTCCTCTGGAAAGTTCCTTCCTTTTCTTCCGATCTTGTATTATTTGTTTGTAAGACTCTGAGCAGTTTATATATCTGCTCCATATCGCAGAGTTAAAGGGTATATTTGCACCTTGTTTTTAAAGTGAGAAATAGAAAGATGAATTAATCGAGGTTATGTTGGTATCACATTTTTAAATAATATTTATGTCACTTTATAGGAACTTTTACTTATCGACGTTACGCAAATGTGTGTGCCCAGAAACTAGTTACATTAATTTAAATTTTCAAAATGCACATATACAATAGAATACTGAGAAATGTACTCAATTCATAGTCCATAAATCAAGCTAAATGCAAATCTAGGCAACCAAATTAATTTCCCCCCCCACATATAAATGAGATAGGTGTTAAGAATTAATATTCTTATTTCCGGGTAACTATTGAGTTGGAAATTTTGATCCTATTAATGAATTTCCATTTGTTAATCATATACTACAATTATTCAGTCTTTGGGAAACTTGAGACAGGCATTAATCCATGTTTCAAAGCAGCCTCCCAAACTAAGTCAATTCTGTGTACATCAATAGCCCCAACTTCATGGTGTGTCCAGCCTTCCAATGAATGTACCGCTCCTCCAGCATGGCATGCATGTACTACTCCTCTTTCCATTGTATACTGTTTGTCCAAAATAAATACTGCACTTTAGTTTATAATAAGAATTAATTAATACAGAGGAGCTTTGAGAAGATTAATAAATACCTCACAAGATCCAAGTCCTTGAACATCAGGAGGCAATCTCATGGCAGCAAGATCACCATATGTACAGTCACTTCTAAAGGGCAACACAGGAGGCACCACAAACTGGTGAAAATGTGCTCCTGCTGGAGCAAATTTCTGCTCTCTTGGTGTTATCCATTTTCCAACTATCCATGTCTATAAATTTAAATATCAGCAATTAATTAGTTACTCCAATTATATATTGTTAATAAGCAACAACAAAAATGATAATAGTACTTCCACCATCCCAGTTTGTGTGACGCACGCAGAATTAAGAAAGAACCTGAAGTTCTACGCTACGTCATTATGTATCACAGAAAGAAAACATGACTAGTAGATAAGCATTTTGTTATCGTAGAGAGCGATCAGTTCTTTTGGTCAATTTGTGTGATGCACTTTGATCATCTTGTTACTTTGCAATTCCCGCAAATAATTAATAATAGCAAATAAGATGCTTTTACCTTGCAGTGTTTAGCTGCCTGATACTTTGTCACCTGGACAAGGTACTTTTGGTATTCAGCTGGAGCTTCCTTTTGGATTTTTTGAAATCTTTCAGTTGATGAAGTTAGCATCTGAAAGTTTGAATAGCATATATAGTCAATGATTATTTGAGCAAATTAATAATTGGTCAAAATTCTTGATTTTAGACTTAAACTGATTAATCTTTATGTAGGTACTTACAAGGACACGAACTTGTCTAGTGCAAAGGTAAAGAGCAATAGCTCTTCCAAGTTTAGAGGTGGCTCCAGTTAAGAAAACCTCAGTGATATGCTTAGGAATTTCATTAAGGATAACTGCTGCTGTTAAGGTATTTCCATGTACAACTCTTACTGTAAGGTTAGGATGCTTGTTCACAAATAGTGTCCCACCTCCATTTAGTGCCTCGTTCTGCATTTAAGATTTAATAGTCTTTTACAATTTTTTTGAATTCTGTAACCAGTCAAAATAATAAAACACATAAAATAAAACGGACTAAGTAATAATTAGTGCATGCACTGGCCCAGAGAGTGGAAGGCAGAGTACCTTGTTTAATGCTGCAAGGCTGATGACTTTGACTCCCAATCTATCAGCTCTAAGAATTGCTTGCTCTATTTGTTTATTAATGCCTTCTGCTGCAAATGGCAAGAAGTACTGCCACACAAATATTCACAACAAAAGGAAAAAAATTCATGTCAGTCCTTTCGTATAAAAGAAACTAATATAATTTTCAAAACTTGTAAGGACAGCAATCGATAAAGTAAATATACCTGGAAACCAAAGCGAGGGACGACCCAAGTTTGGTGCAAGTAGCCTCTTAGGTAGTAAAAAGTGTTCAAAAAGGGCTTGGAGTAGAGCCACATGACAAGCATGGCCAGGAAAGAGAGAGGCAATAAGGGTATCATGTAGAGCTTTGTACTGAAAGGAGTTGAACTAAATGATCTGGACGCATATGGTACGTGCAACGCCGATGTCATGTCTACTACATGAGCCAAGAACACAAAATCTGGCACCCGGCCATTTTTACCTGAAAAAACACATACATTAAAAGTATCCTTACTTGTTCTTTACGTGACTCGAAACTTGAACTTACCATACTTTGGGTGGTTAACGTTTTCTATCGCAAGTAGATGCAGTGTGACAAAGACTCATCAAGAAGTACAAGATTTTTCGGTTCTAAATTTCAGTCCCTAAGTACAACTACATTAAATTTTTGTGGGGGC
The DNA here is from genome assembly GCA_029844215.1 of Przewalskia tangutica. Classification (NCBI taxonomy): domain Eukaryota; kingdom Viridiplantae; phylum Streptophyta; class Magnoliopsida; order Solanales; family Solanaceae; genus Przewalskia; species Przewalskia tangutica. The sequence goes on from CM056720.1 coordinate 157,442,879, forward strand.
TAGGGCAACTACCATCTACCTTCTTGTTACATTTATTCGAAAAAGCTAAATCAGCTTACATTAAATTTAAAAAAATGATTCAGCAGTGGGCATTAATTATTTTCCAACAACTCTGTCCCAAAAACATGGACCTTTGTACTTAGAACCACTTTACAGAACATGTTTGGCCAAACTTCCGGAAAGATGTTTTTATTTCTGAGAAGTAGTTCTGCAGAAACTGTTTCTGGAAAATCAGTTAGGGTGTTTGACCTATAATTATAAAAGTGCTTCTAAAAAACAGAAACAGTTTCATGTTTGGCCAACATTTATGCAAATTTACTAGAATATTCTTTTTAATAGATTTAAAACTATTTAAAATATTCTATTCTATAATATGTTTCTAAAATTTAGTATATCTTTACAATTTAATATTTTTTTTATTTAATTGCAACATTTAATCAAAAAATAATATTATATTATACATAAGAAATGTAACGATAATATGATAGTCAATGACTCAAATATGTCCAAACCTACCCCCGCCCCTACCCACACCTACCCCACCCCATCCTCAAATTTATATGTCATATTTTTTTTACTTTTATAAAAAATATGAATTTTCTTCTTCCCTCCTTACCCCAACCCCACCCCATTGCACTACCCCATCCTCAAATTTCTATTTCATATTTTTTGTTACTTTTATAAAAAATGATTGAAAATATGAATTTTTTCTTACCCCCACCCTACCCCCACCCCCACCCCATTTGCCCTACCGCATCCTCAAATTTATATTTCATATTTTTGTTACTTTTATAAAAAAAATTATTAAAAAATTTAAAAAACATTCTTACGCCCGCCCTACCCCTACCCCTACCCCACACCCCACCCCATTGCCCTACCCATCCTCAAATTTCTATTTCATATTTTTTGTTACTTTGAGAGAAAAAAATTATTAAAAAATATGAATTTTTCTTACCCCGCCCTACCTCCCCACCCACCCCATCAGACTACCCCATCTTCAAATTTCTAATTCATATTTTTTGTTACTTTTATAAAAAATGATTGAAAATGAAATTTTTTCTTAACCCCGCTCTATCCCCTACCCCCACCCCCACCCCCATTTACCCTACCCCATCTTCAAATTTCTATTTCATATTTTTGTTACTTTTATAAAGAAAATTATTTAAAAATATGATTTTTTTTCTTACCCCCGCCCTACCCCTACCCCACACCCCACCCCATTTCCCTACCCATCCTCAAATTTCTATTTCATATTTTTTGTTACTTTTATAAAAATAATTATTAAAAAATATAAATTTTTTTCTTACCCCTGCCCTTCCCCCGACCCCCACCCCCACCCCCACCCCATTTGCCCTACCACATCCTCAATTTCTATTTCATATTTGTGTTTCTTTGATAAAAAAAAAATTTTAAAAAATATGAATTTTTATTACCTTTGCCCTACCCCTACCCCACACCCCACCCCATTGCCTCTACCCATCCTCAAATTTTTATTTCATATTTTTGTTACTTTTATAAAAAAAAATATTAAAAAATATGAATTTTTTTTACCCCCGCCCTACCTACCCACCCCCCCCCATTACACTACCCCATCCTCAAATTTTTATTTCATATTTTTTGTTACTTTTATAAAAAATGATTGAAAATATGAAATTTTTCTTACCCCGCATTTGACCCCCACCCCCACCCCATTTTCCCTACCCCATCCTCAAATTTCTATTTCATATTATTGTTACTTTTATAAAAAAAAAATATTAAAAAATATGAATTTTTTTCTTACCCCCGCCCTACCCCTACCCCACACCCCACCTCATTGCCCTACCCATCCTCAAATTTCTATTTCATATTTTTTGTTACTTTTATAAAATAAAAAAAATGATTTTTTTCCTACCCCCGCCCTACCCCCTACACCATTGCCCTACCCATCCTCAAATTTCTATTTCATATTTTTTGTTACTTTTATAAAAAAAAAATGAATTTTTTACTTACCCCCGCCCTATCCCTACACCATTGCCCTACCCATCCTCAAATTTCTATTTCATATTTTTTGTTACTTTTATAAAAAAATATGAATTTTTTTCTTACCCCGTCCTACCCCTTACCCCCACTCCCATTGCCCTACCCATCCTCAAATTTCTATTTCATATTTTTTGTTACTTTTATAAAAAAAAAATGAATTTTTTTCTTACCCCCCTCCGCCCTACCACTATCCCTATTTCCAAATTTTTATTTTATATGAGGATATTATATGAGATTAAAAAGAATTTTGTGAAAAGAAAATGGTAAATGAGTCCAAAAAAAATTCAATGAATGAGCAAAAAGGGCTTCTCCAGAAGCACCAAATTGGTGTTTCTGCTTCTCTTCCCATCTAGAAACACTTTTTGGCTTCTGAAAAAAATGTTTCTACTTCTGAAAAGAGGGTGTTTGGCCAAAGAACTGTTTCTGAGAAACAGAAACACTTTCAGAAGCTTGGTCAAACACCACCTAATTCAATGTAGGAGCAAAGCCGTCTCAAACATTTTGGGGGCCCTATTCTAATTCGTAAAAATACTCTTAATTGGGCTAAGACATGCGAATTATGGACCTTTACAGTAAATTTTGGCTAATATTACTTAATAAAAAATGAAAAAAGGGGCTCTAATTTTTTTCGTTTTTCGGGGATCTTGTGCGATAACACACCTCGCACGGGTCCAAAGACGGCCCTGTGGAGGAGTATGTAATAAGTTTTGATCAAAGCGACTATAATACACTGATAAAGTTAGACATATTTTCTAAAATAGGACAATTATATTGGTGCTATAAAGAGACGTGCTACTGCTAACATAAAGATGAAGCCGATCTAATGACAAATGGGAAATTTCGCCGAAGTTGTTCAAAATTTAATTTATAAATTTTAAAGAACTTACATACATAGAAAAAAACATTTTAATTTTCTACAATAAGGATTATATAGTCTAAATTGGCCACACATGTTTACCTGATTCGATACTTGCTTTCGTGTGCATGTCCCATGATTCTGGGTTAAGAGTGTTGCCTAACACATCAAAAAGTGGCATAAATAGGCAATAATTTGTTCCCATTTCGGTGTGATGTAAGGTGTGGTACCTGTCAATATAGAAGAATACTTAATTTTGACATATAAAATTTTAATAAAACCTCGTTAATTCGTGGTACAAACAATACTTGTACATAATACATATAAATATAAAATTCGGTGATTACTTATGTACTAATATGAAATTGAAAGAAGTATTAACTTACGTTGGAGTATAAAGGAGATACTTCACAAATGGAAAGGCTAGAAATAGATGATGAGGAATAATCTCAAAATTGCAATGCCCCAAACATCTTAAGAAATCAAAGACCAATACATAGCCATATATCATTGCTACTGATCCATATCCCATGAGATAAGACCCCAGAATTGGAACTCCAATCACTGCACCTAATAAAATTTGCTCCAAAAATGTAGCATGACCAGCTAAATATTTATTAAAAAAAAAACATCAGAACTGCAGTAGATGTAACTAATTAACTACTAGTAAAACTTTTAGTGACACGACATGTTAGGAAAAATGAGATTGTCAAAATTTGGTATTCGTACATATGTATATATGTTCTTTTACCTGTAAAAGGTTGAGGTATAGCTGATGAATGATGAAGTGAGTGATAATGTTTGAAGAGATAGCTTCCATGGAAGCTCTTATGTAAGTAGTAGTAAAGGGATTCTGAAAATACTACATGGAGGATTGTGATCACCATGAAGCCATTTAAATCCCATATAGGAAGGTTAACAAGATTTGGGAATGTGTAATAGGCTAAACTAGCCATTAGAGCTTGAAGAAGTATAAAATTATCCCTGAAAATTTTACAAACAAAAAAATATTTAATCAAAAGATTTGGAAATTAAAAGACGTCTATATGAATTAGGAAATCCTCTATTTACTGAATAATAAATTTTTTGTTGACAAAAGAATAAATATCATTTCTATTTCAAGGTGGGGAGTTTTATTTTCCCCATCGACCTATTTGCAGAATTCAGCTATAAAATAACAGGAATTAGCGACAGATAATATTTGCCGCTAAACAATGAAAATTCATCGCTAATTTATTTAACAACAGATTAGCGATAACTTATCAGAAAATTATGTTAGCTATATGCTATTTAGTGATGAATTTCGTAGATATTCCTGCTTTCCCCCCCAAAAGATATGATGTTCAAGATTCAAGTACATACCAGTCCCATTCTTTGTCAATTTGCTTAAAATCAACCCCTTGTTTTATAATCCTTCGGTTTCGAGTTAAGAACAACATGTTACTGAAAGAGGACCATAGTTGATAAATGAGACCTCTAAGTGCACATAATATGAGAACATGTAGACACCATGTTGTCTTGATGCTATCTTCTTGATATCTTGAGTACATCACTTTTGCAACAAATGTTCCATACAGTAAATACTGTTCAAAAAACAAACAAAACATAAACATTATTCACTAATATCACTAGAAAAATCCAGATGCTAAAGGCTGAATACATAGATACACTTATAATAAGTAATAATATTTTGAGTTGATCATTTAGCTATAATATAATGGGAAAAAGGGTTTTAGCTTAATGTACCTTGAAACTTCCCAATTTCTCCCATGGCCAAGTTGACAAAGGAGCTTCCATAATTATGAAAAATGAGTAACACAATTCTTTTTTTCTTCTCCACAGAGCAAACAGAAGAAGATTTTGATTTTTAGAAAGCTACAATTTCCTTGTTGTTCTATGCTAGTATTTATATTCTACAAGTGTTGTAAAGCTTCTCGACTATTTTGCACCTATATTTTCTGAAGAACATGGACTAGAGTATATATAGATGATGAAAAGAAAGGAAAAGGAAAGCTAAGGAAGAAGAATCTTATTGAATTCCAGTACAACTTATTAATTGAGACAATTTAATTCCAGTGGACAGTTGAGCGCTCTCTCATGCATTCACTATTGACACACAGAAGCTGTATGATGGATCTGTCCATCTTTGTTTATTTTCCAACAGATTGACGGTCGTTGACTTGCCAATATAATGCACCAATTAATTAGAGTCCTGAACTTAATTGACCCACAAAGTGGGTTGTTGAACAAAAATACCTCATAAAAAATTGTCACATGTACCTTTTGCGTTAGAATTTCCTGCGCAAATTAGGTATTATAAACCCTAGGCAGCCCACGATTTTTAAATGGTCATTTTTAGTCCAATTAAGTAATAAATTGTTGCGTTTTACAATCAATTATTCATCTATCCATTTGTACTTGATTTAACATGACACTTTGATAATTCATTCGTTTTTCTGTTTAACATGAATTTTGGATGAGGTAAAGACTCATCCATTTCATAAGTTTAAGTCATCAAAATTTCAAGTTCCTGAACAAAATATCACTGAATGAAGTCCTCCGTTTCTTTCGGAGGTGCTGACCCGCAGCGAGGCAGAGATGACGTTTTATAGTCTTCATATCTATGGAAAGAGGAAGCTAGGAGAGGATTCTAAACAATTCTATCGTATTCAACTCCAAAGTTCATAAAAAATGGTCTCTCCTCATTCAACTGTTAAGCTTTCTTTGTTTTGGGATGGAGAGATTCTTCATGATAATAATATTGTTCGTTATAGTATTCCACTAAAATACCATGATAAGTTTTCAATTACCTTGGATTACTCAACATTACTCAATTTCATACACAAAAGAATGAAAGTTAGTAAGCGTGATTTGCATTATCTGTAATAAGAAGATATCCAATATCCATTGTACCGCAAGATTTAGTGCTTTAGCGAGTATAATATCACTGATGATGAGTATTTAAGTGAATATTCGAGGGCACCGGTAGAATATATGGCACCATCAATATTCTTGAAATGTATGTTGAAAAGATACTCATCAATCGTAGTGAAGTATTGGCCAGGACTCGTCAGAAAGTCCCAGAAATGTCGATTACGCCTCGTCCTCGAATCCATCAAGTCTAGTCTACTCATGGTAACCCTTATACGGACATGGGTTCTTATGAAGACATTTTTAGTGGTCAAGTGCCACATAGACAACTTTTAAGGTTAAACTCAACCCTTTAATTTCAACTGATGAAAACATATAATAAATCGCAGGTCATTGCAGATTTTATGGACGATATCAGTCCGAGAGTAACCCCTCAGATGGAAAAAGAAACCATTTTGTTCTCGGGAACTGCCTCCGAGGTCTGGATGCTTTACACAGATGGAGCCTCCAACATCAAGGAGACCGGTCTGGAGTAGTATTACATACTCCCACCGAGGAAATTTTAATACAGGCAATTCATTGTTCTCATTTGATTAAAAATGAAGTCGAGTATGAGGCTTTGGTTGCAGGTCTGAAATTAGCCCCAGGCTTAAGATCTCAAATAATTGAAGTAAAATATGACTTACTGCTTGCTCGTAAACCTGTCTACCGGTCCGAGTTGACCCGGAATCGGACCGGTTGACCCGGTAGAAAATCCGGACCGAACCGGACGGGTAAGGGCTTACCGGGTTGGGGGTTGGGTTGGCCCCCAACCCCAACCCGCATGGGTTAGAAAAAACACAGTAAGGCGGACCAGTTAGACGTGCGAAACCGGTTACATTATCGACAAGTCGGGCCGGGCCGATAACAAAAAAATTAAAAAACAATTGCACATTGACCCAAACGGTATTATTCTGGTTGGTAGGGAGTGAAGTGCCAGTCATTTCAGTTTGGTGCATTTTTTCATTTTTTTGTTTTGTTTATTATTTTTTAATTACATTTTTACCCTTTAAAAAATTTATAAATTCTCTACATTTTTTTCATTTTTATCACACAACATTTCTCTCAATTCTCTTATTCTCAATTTCTCATACTCTCTTAATCATCTTTATTATCAATTTTCAAGTTATTATTATTATTATTAGTTTTCAACTTCAAAGTAGCAAGACGCAAGACTTCGAGCTTCGAGTTTCAATTGAATTCTGAATCCCAAAGTTTGGTACACTCGTTTCATTCTCTAATTATTTTATTAAATTGTCATATTTATTTGTTGATTATTTAAATATTTTATAATGTCTTTGCTAAGGGGAATTGCGTGGATCATAGTAAATCTAGTTCAAGGGGTAAAAAAATATATAGGTTCTTCATCATCTAATCAAAATATAGATTATGATCAAATGCAAGAAGATTTTGAAATAGAAGATAATGAATATGATAACGTTCAATTAGATAATATTGTTGAACTTGAAGAAAATGAACCTCCTACACCTACTAGTGTTCCTTCTGTCAATGTTGGTACTGCTAGTGGTAGTCGTAGTCGTAGACCTCCTTTACCAGAACCAGTAGCAAAAAAAAAAGAAAAAGTAAAGTGTGGCTCTTTTATGATAAAGTTGTGGGTACTGATAGAGTTAGATGTAATATTTGTGGGAGAACTTATAAACATAAGACAGGGGGTGGTGACGGGGGGACGGACACTATAGGTAGACATATAAAATACGATCATACGACACAATGGAATGTTGTCTCTGATTTAGAACCCGGTCAACAACAACTTAATTCATTAACTAGGGGGGTGGCTAAGTACGATCCAAAAAAGGATCACATTGAATTAGCAAAAATGATTGTCGGAGGTTGTTTACCTTTTTCTTTTGCTTCTTCTTCATATTTAATTACATATATTCAAAGTGTATATAATCTTTTTTTTAAAGGTGTTCCTCGTAGTACTACTAGAGCCGATATTTTTAGACTTCATAATGATTATGTTATTTTTTTGCAATATTTGTTTGCTAACCTTCCATGCATAGTTAGTTTTACTTCAGACATTGGACATGTTTTAAACGGTTATGATTATTTAACAATTACTTGTCATTGGATTGATGAAAATTTTAGAATGGAAAAACGTATTATTGTTTTTGCGTATGACGAGGATCAAAGTCATACTGGAAAATATATAAGCGAAACTATTTGTTCTTATGCCCAAAAATATAATCTTTATAATAAAATACTTTGTGTATCATTCGATAATGCATCTAATAATACTGCTGCTGTAGATCTTTTAAAAGCGGAAATACAATCACTACTTCCTCATATATTTCATGTTCGTTGTGCTTGTCATATTTATAATTTAATTGTTAAAAGTGGTCTTGATTTATTTTCACCTGAAATAAAACTTGTCAAAAGAGCTGTTAGAGTTATTCAGTGTAATAATAGGAAAAATAGAATTATAGAATTAAAAAAAAAATGTAAACAATTTAATTTGAGACCTAAATTCATGCCAGAAGAGATTATTACACGGTGAAATTATACTTATTTATTTTTAAAAGAATGTTATAAGTATAAAGACCCCATAACACATGTTGCAAATGTGCATTGTAAGAACGTGATGTATATGTTAAGCAAGCGAACATTGGAAATCAATTGGTGAACTTTTAAAAAATTTACGTAAATTTTACACTGCTACTGTTGAATTTTCAGGATCTTATTACCCAACAGTTTGTAATGCTTTAGCTCATATAGCTGAAATTTCATATTTACTTTATGATTTAAAATCAAATGTGAAATATAAAGATGCAGTTACACTTATGTTTGAAAAATTTTAAAAATATTTTTCCTTATTCCTGATATTTATTGTATTGGTGCAGTCTTAAATCCTTCTATTAAAAAAGTAGATTGTCATAATTTAATATGTAGTTTATATACTTATATGGAAGTAGGTGAAACAGAAACTACATCTTCATTTAATTGCATAAGTACACTTGATACTAATTTAACTACATTATATGAATATTATGCTACATTACATGATAACAACAACTCTGCTACTAATATTCCTTCTAGTTCTGCTTCTGTGTCTACACCTTCAGGATTCAATGCTGATGACGATGAAGAAGAATCTTTAGACATATGAAGCACTTTTACAACACAAGCAAACACAAGTCGATCTTGCGATGAGATGCAATTTTATTTGCAAAAGCCAGCGGAGCCGAAGAAAAGTTTTGACCCTTTACAATGGTGGCAGGATAACAAAAGGCAATTCCCGGTCCTTGCAGCGATAACCCGAGATGTTCTTAATGTGTCGATCTCAACAGTGGCTTCTGAAAGTGCATTTAGCCAAACACGAGATCAAATAGGAGACACACTTCACTCATTGGGTGGAAGCACATTAGAAGTGTTAGTCTGCTTAAGGGATTGAATCAGATCAGAGAGAAGAAATAAAGTATGTGGAGACGTTAATTCTTCGGAAGATGAAGAAATAGATAATATTTTGGAAGGCGGGAGCGGAGGCGGGACTGTAATTAATACTCCAGATTTAGAGGCTATGGAGCATAACCAATTCAATTAACCTATAGATTACGAAGAACTTGCAAGAAGGATGCATAATATGTAAATAAAATTATTACTTCATTATGTACACTTATTAACAGTATGAAAGTTCAAAAGTTTACATCTTATCATTAGTTTTAATTTTACTATCTATTTAGTTGTTAATCTGTTATTACTTATTTGTTAACTTATATCTACTAATCTAATAAATTAATAAAAGTATAATTACAATATAAAGTTATAAACTATAAAGTATAACTATAACAGTACTATAAAGTAAACTATAAAATAAAGATAAAGTATAAAGTTATAAACTATAAACTATAAAGTATAAAGTTATAAACTATAAAATAGAAAGTTAACTTTAAAGTTTCAATTTTAATATATAAAACTAAATTATATATTATATTATTATATTACATATTTAAATTGAATTTAGTTTACAATATAGAAAATAAATACTAGAAATTAAAAAAACAAATCGGACCGGTAGGCCCGGTTCAGACCCGGACCCGCACGTGCCGACCTAAAATTCGATAATGAACCGGACCGGTTGGCCCGATGAGTCCAGTGAACGGATCGTGTCGATCGGAGCAAGTTAAACCGATGAAACTCACGTCGGGCCGGTTTGGCGTTAAACAGTATACTTCTTTGGTGGTGAACCAAATTCATTGAGTGTTTGAGGCCAAAGAGGAGCGTATGTCAAGATACCTCGAGAAGGTTTTGAATTTGATTTCCCAGTTCCAAGAATAGACGGTGGTGCATGTACTCCGGGAAGAAAATATAAAAGCTGATGCACTTATAAATTTTGGTTCCAGACACGGAAGCAAAAAGTCCTAAAGTTGAGTCGATTATGTAGCTTCTACATTCGGCACTGGATTCCGAAGGGTACCATGAGGTAAACTCGACAAACCTAACTTGGAACTGGAGGAATGAATTCTTAAACTACCTCGTGAACGAAAAGCTCTTGGAGGACCCAAAAGCATCTAGAGCTCTGAGGACTAAAGTTGCCCGATACTGTGTTGTAGATGGAAAACTTTTTCGACGGTGTTATTATGGTCCCTTAGCCAGGTGCGTAGACCCTGAGAAAGTTGATTATGTGATGAGGAAAGTACATGAAGGCATATGTAAAAACCATTCGGGAGCAGAATCCTTGATGAGAAAACTCATGATGGTCAATTATTATTGTCCCCGAAGCGAGGAAGACAAGAAAACATTGGTGAAGAATTGCGACAAATGTCAGCATCATGAACAATTGCTACATCAACCGGGAGAAGAATTGCATCTGGTTGTATCCCCATGGGGAATGAATATAGCCGGACCCTTTCCTGCGACACCGAGACATGTATCTGAAGTTATATTTATCACTTACTATTTTTTAAAATGGGTTAAAGCTGCAGCTTATACAAAACTCCGGGAGAATGAGGTGATTGACTTCATTTGGCAACATATCATTTGTCGTTTTGGCATCCCAAAGGAGATAACTTGTGACAACTGTCGAAAATTTATTGAAGCCAAAGTTACTAAGTTCTTGGATGACTTGAACATCAAACAGATCATCTCCACTCCCTATTATTCCAGTGAAAATGATCAATCAAAGTCAATAAACAAGACTATAATCCAAAAGTTGAAGAAAAAGTCAGAAGCAACGAAAGGAAATTGACCTTCTAATCCCGGTGAAGGCCGGTACTCCAATCTTAAGTTATCTTCGGGTAGATGAGAAGTCAAATACAAAATTAATGTCTATGCATCTAGATTTACTCAAAGAACGTCGACATCATGCGTACGTCCGCATGGTAGCCTAGAAACAAAGAATTAAGTGATATTACAACCGGCGTATAAATCTTCGATATTTCAAACTCGGGGACTTGGTACTCCAGAGGGTAACTCAAAGCATATGAGAGCATAATGCATGAAATAGAAAGGTCCATATATCGTCATCAAAATCACTGATAAATGAGCTTATCAATCGACAGACCAACAAGGGAACAAACTTTCTAGTAATTGGAATGTGAGTCATTTAAAGAAGTATTATGTTTAGTAAGACAAACATGCCCTGCATTTTTTTAGTCATTCGGTTTTTGCCCCAATTGAATTTTTTTCGGTAAGATTTTTAATGAGGCAACACCGATAAAAAACATATTAAGGGTCTTGCTACCGAAGAAAGTAAACAAGTGTTTGGATCCTCATAGTATGAACATCCAGACACTAGGGGGCATATACACCGCATAAGAGGGTAAATTCAAGGCTTCAAGGAAAATCATGTATTACTGGGGACTTCCCAGGACATCAAATATTTACATAAATGTAACCGGATTGACCACACTAGATGATAGCCGTATTATTTTTACACTTGTCTTCATATTTGTAAGCTAAAGGAATCAATATTTTTTTTATGATTAATAAATCTTTGCCATTATGAGCATAAAAATGTGTGTTGTCATAAACATATTAAAATTTTCGTGCCATAATGAACACGAGACATCCTTTTCTACAACACCATTAAAAATAAGGGTATTCTCTTATTAAAAATATTAACAAAAATAAAAAGTTAATGCTCCGATTACTCAAAGTACCAGAGTTCTAAGTTAACCGGAACCAAGACAATTCCGAAATCAACTACAGAGGCCATATGAAGCCCCGATAAAAGATGAAAATACATCTTTCATAATAAATTCAAGTTTGATGGAAATTTGTTACAAAAATTCCAAGGCTTAGGATTTATTAATTATAAAGTAAGCTTTAAATTATTGATTAATTTATGAAATAATGAATCATCAGATAAATTTATGGAGGGAATAGAAATTTGCTTCTATAAAAATGTGAAATAAAAACCTTGCGTAAAATTGCAAAAATAGAAATTCATTAATATTCATATGGGGCTGAAACCAACCCGGTTGCAAAGGGACTATGTCCGCCAAGGGTGTTTCAAGTGATACCAACAAAATAAAGAGGCCAAAAGGTCAAGCGTGGGGGGGGGGGGGGGGTTCATCATCAACTACCACATCATAATCCTTTCTATCACCAGAAGTGCATCCAGGGATAGCTCAACGTCGTGAAGATCGATCTCCGCATCTAGGATTTTAGAAGGGAATTCAATCTCTGGCTTTCTAGCTAAGACATTCATATCCCTATGAAGATGCCACCTTTGGCATTTGTCCCAGAGCTCAATGATGATATTCTCGGATCGTGGCCAAATCTTCTTTTAGCCTAGTTGTTCTCTCTTGAAGGGTTACATATGAATATGTCAAAACCTAAAGAGAATTCTCTCGGTTCCTCATTGAGTCAACACCATCTTACAGACATAGTCTGAGGGAAGACTGAAGAGAGCTCGAATCCTGAGGTCAACTCTAAGATCTTCAACCTCGGCACGAAGGTGCTGAATTTCCTTTGTCAACTTTTTATCCTCGTGAGAGAGAGCCATCTCTCTGGCTAAATCCGCAGTGGAAAGTGGCATGCCCCTAAATAAGATAAGCAGTGTCAATAAAAAAACAAGGTTGCAAAAACAATTAAGGGGCAAAAATACTTTACCTACAAAAATAAGTCTGCGAGGTGAGCAAGAGAAGCTTATAGAGTGACACTAGGGGACTTTCAGGGGGAAGAACCAGATGTCTCGGCCTCAGTATCAGAAGTAATAATTGAGCTATATTTGAAAGGATCAAATGGGGAATAGTTATTTCATTCTTCGGAGCATCACGTGGGGGACTCACGGGATTCTTGCCTCTGTAATTTCTTTTTTGTTCATCGTCAATTTGAATGACGCCCGTTGGTGCTTCTCTTCAAAGATTAGTAAACTGACGACGATTCCTAACCCTGGAATCAATCCCCACTAGGGTCTCGGGGATCTCTTTTTGAGTTTTTCACTTTCGATTGCTGGAAGCATATTGAAGTATGTTGGATAAGGCAGTTTCACGAGAAGACACTCTTTGGGCTGCAAATTTTCTTGTCGGGAGCCCTACAAAAGGAGTGAATAGAATTAAAAAGAATCCCGTGGAAATCAAAGAGTAAATGTATATAATGAGTCGTATTAATATTAGGCTTACCATGATATTTTTCCTTCCACCACTCGCAAGTAATGTTTTTCCATGAATGAGTGATGTTGGGGGAAGCAGGGAGAAGGATAACAACTCACTCGAGAATCCCGTCGATCAGTTGCGGCTCAACTAAAATGGTTGTAAACATACAATGTATGAATAAAAAGATAGTTTATTTGTTCAAAGCAAGATAACAAGTTTGTGGTTAAAAATACTCACGAGAGAAATTCCATTCTTCTGGAAAAGGATCGGAAGAAGGTTGATGAATTTGATCAGTCTTGATTATTATTAATCGGGTTAGCCAACCTCGGTCAAAGTCATACTCACCATTAATATGACTACAAATTTTACGGGGGGTATAAGTGGATAATACCACCCCGGAAAATCATAGGATAATAAAGAATAAAAAGGTGGTCAATTGTGAATATTGCTTTGGCACAGTCGGCCATCATCTGTATGCAGTACACCAATCTCCAAATTTGAGGAGTTGTCCCAGGCGAACTTTATATCAACGACAACTGTCCTCAATATTTTTTGAAACAGGAAGTTTGAAGCTAATGGTAAAGGGGTATGTATAACCATTGAGAACCCATCAACATGGGATTCATCCGTTCAGTTGGGTCTACTTTTCTAATGACTGTGTCGGAGTCAAAATTACAGCCTTTTAGGACTTCAGGAAGAATCTTAACAGTTATCCAAGATTCTATATTTTCAACATGTTCAAAGTTTTCTTGCATACGAAGGTCTCATGAGAAATCGAAACCGGAGGGAAGAATTTATGTAGCAAGGGAGTGCAGTTCAACTTCTTGACTTTTAGGGGGGAATATGCTCTTTTCCGGGGCAACGGTCCGTAGGAGAACCGTCATTATTTTTCGGGGAGTGTGAAGGAAAAAATTTAGTAGATGGCATTATGGAAGAATGTATGAAGAAAGATCTTTGAAGATTATAAGTTTGGAGAAGATTGTAGTTGTCTTCTGTAAGATTTAGACTTATTTATGGTATGAAAATGTTACGTTTGAAAAATAAAAAGGTGTGCATCATCATTGCAACACTTCGCGTCGATTAGAGCAAATGTCAGTTACCGCTGTTTCAAAAGCATTGAAGATATGCGACGTTTGACGTTTTTTCTATCATTGTGTTTCAAATTTCCCGCCGAAGTATAGGGTTGACCAGCCCGATGTTTTAATCCACTTCCCGGACGCGCAAAGGGTTACACCCGGAAAGTGCGGGGACTATTTGTATAGGGCAAAATTCGTATAGTGCAGCTGGATGAATTATGTTGTGACACGTGACAGATAGTGTTGGATCAGGTCCATATCAGCCTATGGCGCTACTGGTAAGACACAAGCAGTATCAGAGACATCGTGCGTACATATGGTACCGGTAATTCCAAAGATCAGGAGAATCGTTTCAATCTCAACGGTCAGCCGTTAGCCCCGCCTCATATCTTCTAACGTAGCATTAATGACATTTATGGAAACTAATATATTCAGACTAATTCTCCCTACATTACACACTATTCCGTCAATTTCTTAGTGTATTATTTCGTAGGCAAGTTCTTATTATATAAGATGGTACCTTCTTATTAATAATACCAAAAAAAAAAATCTCACACAGAAGTTATGGAACATTCAATAGAGTAGCACTAGAAAACGTCAAGTGAATTAAAGCCAACGAACTCTGATCAGATCCAAAGATAAATATATTTTCTTTTTTCCTTCGAAGTAACTAAGACAAGAGGATGAGGAGGGACGAGGGAGTATAGGATTCATACTATTTCTGTATATAGTTCACCGTCCTTAACCAAAATTTGTAATATCGATCCAACAACTATTAATTATGGTCACCTAAACTTTGGAAAATAAAATAAAACTGAGGGCCGACTCTCTTAATTAGGCCTATTAGAGGAAGATGAACCGGCCATGGATGGGGGTCACTACCTGCATTTATTTCAAAAACAAATGTTGGCAATTAAGTTCACATTATATAAATTAGTCGGAGAACAAACTCTCGTGAAAATAGGCATGTATGGATATTCATGACTTATTAAACATTAATTACTACAACAACTACAGTATTTATGGTCATGCATCTTGGCTCAAATTTATGGCTATCTCGTGTTTCTTACCATTGTTCTTCATGGTCTATCGGTAAAATAATTCATAGTTAACCAACTTAGTAATATTATATATTTTATTATTTCACAAAAGAAAAAAAAATTCAAGCAATTATGTAATATATATCTGTTAGTCCAAATGTAAAATTACAAGAAAATGAGAATTGCAACAACAACAACAAGTAAACAAGAAATCTGGAAATTAAACAAAGAAATGATCTTGCTGAGTCGATTGAAGTTTCAATCTATCCTTAAGATAATATTGCTTCCGTATATCCTTTCAACGGTTGTTATAGCAATTTACCTCCCAAGATAAAACAATAATCAAACAAATGAGCAAAGGAACTCAAGTGTTCGCTTGATAAAAAAGATCTTTGAGTGTATTGTGATTGCAAGAGAGGAAGACAATTTTCAGAGAATTGCTTAAGTGTTAATGTGTCAAGTGTGTTCTTTCCAAATGAGCCTTGTGTCTCATTATATAGTGTGTAGATGATGACCCTCCAAATGGCTAAGTAATGGCCATGAATGCTATGTTAATGCCTTGAATTTGGAGTTACAATTCAGCCAAGTAATGACTGAATTCATGAGCAAAATAATGGAGAGTAACTACTCCAAAATCAGTCCAATAATCAGTTTTTAATTCACCTCCAACGGATTGAAACAGTCGAGGAGCCGCGACCCTTCAGTTCCAGTAACTCACTGGAACTGGAACGTCAATTAGAGTCGCGGTCCTTCAATTCTAGTGAGTTACTGATTGAAACGTTAATTAGAGTCGCGGCCCTTCGGAGGAGGAGCCGCGACCCTTCAAGCGCCGCGACCCTTACTTGGAGGAGTCGCGACCCTTCTCGGTTTCATGGTGATTTCTGATTCATTTCATCTTTACATATTATACACTTTTTCCTTCATTTACCAACGTGAAATCATTCGTCATTTGGCCAATAACCGTCTATTACCTTACGTCTCAAACAATTCGTATACGTACCAATATCTCTTCCATTAAGGAAATTTTGATCCTTGGCACTACGTGTGCCCGTGTGTGAAAATAAAGTTTTCTACGTGTGTGGAAATATTTAATTCACGTTTAATAAATATTTCCAACAATATCTTCTTCTATATCATATTAGTTAAGATATTATGTGAATTAATTTTCTTGTGCTTCTGAAATAGAATAATATTTCATTTAGCCTCACAACTCACATATGTGCAGTACTCTCTTAGTTTCAATTTATGTAGCGATATTTAGGGCTCCACAAAATTCAGTCCGGATCGAAAAAAAGGACCGGATCGATCATGTTCAGACCCGACTAAATCGGATCGGTAAGTTTCGGTCTGGTCCTTTTAATTTATATTTTTGGGTTTCGTCCCGATCCGGTCCAGGGTCGGCCCGATCCATTTTATATATATATATTCAATATGAGGCATACGATAACTAGGGTTTCGGGGGATAATCGAGGAACGGGGGTAAGTGGTTCTTGTAGTATGGATCAAGACGAATCTAATGGTACCACTGCCGATGCCTGAAACCACCTGAGTTCGCCGGAAAATGAAAAATGACGGCTATGATTTTAGTGTTTTGCGATCAAGTCGTCGGAGGTGTAGGGGATGAATCGAGAGACGTTAGAGGTATAGAAATGACGGCCAGGAGTAGGCGGTGCTAATGACACCACCCACCACTGTCGATTGTTACTGAACTCGCCGGAAAATCGAAAAAACCGAGGACGAACTGAACTCCGAATTTTAATCTGAAAATTGAATGTCTAAACTTTAAAATTGATCGATGTGGTTAGGATGGGAGTGATGGGCTTGATGAGACGAAGCTAATGGTGTTAGTCTCGTCTCCAATGGAGGCCTGAGCTCGCCGGAATCGTTGTAGCGCCGCGACACTGTAGCGCTGCGACGATCTCTAATAACACCACTGGTACAGGGTCCATTCGGTCCATATAACCATACAAAAATCCATTCTTTCTTAAAACATAAATTGCCATGGAGGGAGTATCTGCTATTGATATTAGGTATTCCACATATAGCTGAAACTTGAAAGGATAGCAACTCATCTTCACACCCAAAAATTCATGTAGTGCCTAAAATTAACTCTGCTAGTACTAGTACTACTATTAAACTGTTAGCTTCAAACATTAATCTGATTCAAAAGTCACATCCTGATAGGGACTTCTCCTGCTATCTTTTTTGCTGAATTTGAATTCGTGAAGGTTGTTTAAAACCTCTGTTAGCTTTCAATTATAAATAACAAACGTGTAAGATAACCATTAATTAGTCACAAAAGAAAATCACGATACTATATATATAGTACATGTAAATATTTGGGGGCCACCTATGCAATTTTTAGAGAAGTTAACACTATGATTGATATATTTTATCTAAATATGGTTGTAATAGCATTAATTCTACCGTCCTACTACGTTTTGTTATATTAATGACCCATCAAATCAGACATTGATGAGAAGAATCGCTTTTGTTAGATTTCAGATAATGATTTGACTAATACCGACAACTATTTATTCTGTTCACAAATATTAAAATGATGCATTTTAGATATTAGATACAGTAGCGGAGCCACGTGAAGCTTGCACCACCAGTTTTTTGAAAATTTTCTATTAAAACGATGTCGTTTTGAATGAAATAGTGCGTTTTAATTTCGATCAATTTTTTTTTACTGCACAAAAATATTTCTGCACCATTAAAATTTACTTGCTCCGTCACTGATAAGATAACGTCTTTAAACTTCCATAGCCGACAAATAATTGATTCACTTAATAATATAATATGTATGCTAGATATTAGGTAACGACTTGATTGCTATGATCAGTAATTATCCAATACACGAATGTGTAACTAATTATTATTCGAATTTCATAGTCTTTCGATGGCACACGATGCGTTTTTGCATGGTGAGGTGTCAAAATGGGATGGGCCCCAGCCCAACCTAGCTTTCATGGGCTTTAGATTTCGACTGGCCCTTGTTATTAAAGGGCCTTCAAAATATCAGCTTACCCAGCTTTAAGTGGACCAACCAGTCCATCCTTATGAGGTCACAAGCTAATTATGACGGGGCTTAATAATTTCCTGTTTAAAATGGGTTGAAGAATCTTAATCCAAACACACCCAACTAGTGACGGCTCCATATATAACTATATATTCTTGTTGATATGAAGATAATTCTATACATTTTTTTTGCATGTATTGTCCTTCATACGGGCTAGTCTTTAATTTCTCCCCCTCAATTCGCTGCTCTTTAAGTTTTGCCCCTACTTTTCATTTAATAAATTTTTATAGGTCAAAATATCCTTCTTCACGCATCTAAAAAATTAGAGATTCAAATTCGAACCCCAACTCATGTATTTGTTTTTTTTTGCAAAGCATTTTTTAAGACATAACTTCTGTATAACTTGCCTGAAGACTTAATCCAATTGATTAGATTGGTGAATTTCGTTACTAATCTGAAAAGGTCAGCCTATAGACAGACATACTTTGCCTTGCGGATTTTGTTTTTTATTTTATTGTGCTGGGGTTTGAACCCAGAATAATTTGAGAGGCAAAAATTAAAGACCACCCCGAAATAGGGACATTTATGTGAATGACCCTATTCTATATGAAATTATTTGTTCATTCTAACTTTTTATTTCCACTCACCACCAATAATAGACATTTACCACTCCGACACCAATTTACTTTTAGGCAGTAATGAGGCCCAATTCGACCCATAAGATTATCTAAAGATGGCCCAACTTATGCTAATCGCCTTATAGGTCTAGTTGAGGGATAATAATTGAAGAAATGGGAAAATAGCCATCTTTCGAATCGCTAATTAACATTTAATTACAGTTTCAAACTTATCCAAGTTTTAGGCGCATTTAATGCGACAATACGAGTATGTAATAGGTTATAATATCATTGTTGAGAAAGAACAAGACAATACACTTTCGTATACCATTTGAGAGCGTCTCAAAATTGTTGAAGTATTGACTCATAACAAAAATATAGTATAGTTGAAAACAAGATATATTGGTCCAATTCTAGCCCCATAAAACGTCCTAAAAATTGAAATATCATAGCACAGTCTCTCCTTTAGACTATAAATGCTGAAAAGAAAAATCAAAGAGACCAATAGCATAATGTAAATGGTAGGTAGAACAATCAGTTGGGCAGCTCAATTGGTTTCAAGAGGATATTTGGAGCACTGATCAAGGATCGAATTCCGTAAGCGGCAGTGTGTAGTTTCTTCTTGAAATAAAGGAAGGCCTCTTGTGAGGGCTCCTTGGTGGGAGATTCCACCTTTTGGAGCAAGAAAATACCAAATCAAACGTAGTTTGTTCAACTGATGAAAAAGATGTTAGACTGGATAAAGTCATGATTTAAATTAAGGAACAAAGCACACGCTATCCAACCAATGTCATATTCTAAACAACGTACTCGTGTATTAATAGGGATTCACATATATCCAAAGTAATCAACTGGTCCAACAAAAGTCGAACAAATACTCCTCTATACATGAAAGAGCATGAAAACATACTAAATGGTCTACTCCATATAATACGCGACAAAAAATCTGAAGAACTGATCAAAATGGCATCACGGAATTACACCATAAGATTGAAGGAGCACTCTTAAGGGTAACGCTTATAAGAATTGTCACGCCTAGTGTTTCTGAAAGCACAGCATCCAACAGAGTAGACAACAATGAGGAAGACGAGGAATATGATATTAAGTACAGCCACCCTTTTCCAGTCACTCTTGATATTGTCTAGCAGCCCGGCTTTGCAGGATTCACAGCTGTAACACAAGATATTCGGATCGTTGCTCCACAAGTTACAGTCTGGATTGTTCAAGGATAAGGTTGAATTCTTGGTCCAGTTAGTCGGGTTCACGTAGGTAAAGTTGCAGTCATTTGATGGCTTGCAACAACCAGACTGCAAGAATTAAACATGTCATGATCTATACATAACAATAAGTTTGGGTGAAAAATAAACACAATGGGGCATCTCCAATTTAAAAAGAATGGAAAGCAGGTCATGACGAGTAGATAGGAGTGGCAAATGAGCGGGTCGGATCGGGTTAAACAAAAATGGATAAAATATTTGACCCTCCCATATTTAACACGTATAAATAATGAGTGTTGATAGTATAAATATCCATATTATCCGTCTTGATATCCATTTTCAGTGGATAATACCCATATTTGATCCATTTTTATATGGTCAGTTATCCAACACATATTTAATGGGTCGGATTGGATGGTTACTTACGTTTTTAACCATTTGGCCAGCCCTAGGAGTAGGGATAATCGAGCAACAACATGACTTCAGGTGTCATTAGGTTCAATCACAAATCAACAAGGAGAAATGCAGAACTGTTTGATAGAGTCATCAAACCACAAGTAGGAGAAAACCATAACAAAGAAATAGTGAATAGTAAAAGTTATAACTCCAAAGACGTATTCAAAAGTTGATTATTAAACGGAAACACTCAGATAATCTGATATCAAGAATCGAGGAGTTGTAGGGAAGGAAGACTTTATGCATAGTACAAATCAAGAAGTAATCAACTAAAGTTCAAACCAGTTTATAGGATGTGTTTACACCGAGCCAATGAATACACAACATGTTTTTTCATACACATTTATTACTTAATCATGGTTAAGTGGAGTATGTACTTTTTCATTTTAATTTTGGTGTTAACACCGCGTGCGGGTCATGATTTAATCACAGATCAACAAGGAGAAAATGCACAATTGTTTGATGGAGAGATCAAACCACCAATAATAAGGAAATAGTGATATAGTAAGAATCATAACTCTAAAGACATATTCAAAAGTTGATTATTAAACAAAAACACTCAGATAATATCATATCAAGAATCTAGGAGCTGTAGGGAAGGAAGACTATAGGCATAGATGTAATGGAATAAGTACAAATCAAGAAATGATCAAAACTAAGGTTCAAATTTATAGGATGCGTTTATACCAAGCCAATGAATATATGACGTGTCTTTTATACACATATTTATTACTTAATCATGGTTAAGTGGAGTATGTGCTTTTTCTTTTTAATTTTGGTGCAAACACCGTGTGTGGGTAATGATTTACCATAATATCTTAGTGAATCAACCTTGGAAGTGAATTTCAGAAAACTAAGTTATGTAACTTTCAACTGCTCCAAAAAATCCAATCAAGTTCATACATGGAAGCAGAAGACGATCCATTCAACTGACACACACACACACACAAAAAGTAGATCCAATCAGGTCATCAAACTTTCATGACTGCCTTTAGGCTAATAGTAGAAAAGAGTAGAAATAGAATACTCATGGTCATCCATTAGCAGTACTGCACAAAAGAATTTCCCAAAAGAGATGTTTTGCTTAGAGGGAAAAAAAGACTACTTATCAAAAACCATGACCAGTTAATGGAATCAGAAAAAGGTTCATACCTTTACAGGAAAAGCCTCAACTTCTTTTTATATAGGAGTAATATAGAGTCAGAATCTTAAAGCTTTCAACTTTATATAAACTATAAAGTACGAAAAAGCGCCTAAAATGCCCCTGAACTGTTGTATTTGGCACAAAAATGTCCTCCGTTTACCTGTTCGCTCTAAAATTCCCTCACCGTCAACCTATTATCCAATAGTTCAGGGACATTTTTGGCCCTTTTCCGTATAAAATAAACCATAAAAAACTCATACAGAGTATAATTACTAAAAAGCATGTCCTAAAAGTCATAGGTCTTTCATTGTCAACTAATCAACACAAAACTTAATGAAGAAACATGAACAAATCCCATTTTACATGGCCAACCTCCAAAAAATCAACAAGAATTTAAAGAATATGCAAAAAATTAACAACAACAACATTCCCAGTATATTCCCACAAGTGGAGTCTGGCGAGGTAGGATGTACGCAGATTTACCTCTACCTTTGAGGGGTAGAGAAGCTATTTCCGGTAGACATCCGGCTCAAAAGAAACGTAATCAATGAGAATAATACAATAAAATATCAACATACAAAATAAATGACGTAAGAGATAATAAAACACACAGAAGAGTATGGAACTATGCAATATCTTCCTTGTAAAAATGATGGGATCAAATATATTACCTGAAGAGCAGAGAGATGTTTCTTGTAAAAATCTTCAACTTTGGTGCTAGACCCATCATCAATCAAAGTTTTACAAATCTTACTATCCTGCAAGCAACTCTGAATTCTACCCCAATGATTATTAACCCTTTTTTGCAACCAGTTAGAATAATCACCAAGCCTATACTCTTTATACCCTCTGTCAGATAAGGCTTCACCTGCACCTTTATTAGTCACCACAAATGCAAAAATAGTGAAACAAAAGATTAACACAATTAACAAGAACATAACAAAAAGGTAAACCCATAAAAGCCATGAAACTCTACAACATGAACCAATTAAACCTGCTAATGAAACCAACATGACAAAAACACCAAGTGCTATCACTGGCTTTTCAAGAAACCTCTCACACTCTGTATCTGCTTGCCTTGATAGCCATATACCTCCTCCTATAATTGGGATTGATATAAGAAATGTGATTATGTTGAGAATCCCTACTAAATTGTTACTCACACGTACCATTTTTTCAAGGCTAACTGAATCAAGAATTGATTTTTAAAGAGAAAAAGTGGAGAGAAATTGAAGAATTAGAAAAATGGATGTGAGTGTGGTGACGTTATGAGAAAGTTGAAGAGGTATATATGGGAGCTTATATAGAAGCAAAGGTGTGGGCGCGTGATAGTTCCGTGTGAGAGTGTGAAATGAAAGGTACTCCCACTGTTTCAATTGATGTGACATTATTTGATTTGACATAAAAAATAAATTTAAATGTGTCGTTTAATATAATTTTTTTATAAATGTCTAATCGTGAATTATCTTATATAGTTAAATTATTTTAAAATTTAAAAATATGAATTTTTTTTAGACAAACCAAAGTGATGAAATACAATAAATTGAGCAAACTCGATATGAGAAATTGAAGAATGGGTGTGATTTTGGTGACGTTGGGAGAAAGTTGAAGAGGTATATATGGGAGTTTATTTGGAAGTAAATGTGAAAGTCTTTTCATTTTGGTATAACCGTATAAGGGGGTTTGGAAGGTAAAAGAGTTGAGAAGTTATGTGGGTCCTTAGAGACTTCGGAGTTTATAGCGTAATCATTTGGGAGAAGACAAAAAGAAATCGAAAAAGAACAAGTCCTAACTCTTTTTCTCTCTTTTTTTTTTAAAATGTAATATGATATATAATCTAGGGAAGGTAGAGTGTAGACATATATTATTTCTATCTTATTTTATTTTTATTTTTTTGATTATGGAGAACCCGCAGTCGTTATTTTTTTATAAGTGCACATTGGGTAAAAACTAGGACTAACGCAATAGCATGCAAACCACGTCAACTAGGTAAACCACACTTGGCAAGCCATGTGTGACATGCTTAACCAAGAAGGTGTTCGCAGGGGGAATCGAACTTGTGACCTTTCGGTCTCGCGCTCTCCTACTCCACTAACTTGGCTACCCTTGCGGGTATATATTACCTCTATCTTAATAGATAAAGATGTTATTTTTGAAAGATCATCGAATCAAGAGAAAACATAAGCATAAGAAAATGTCAGATACAGACAAGAAATTTAAAGCAAGAAATCGAGTAAGTCATGACAAAATATTCTGGAAAAAAAACAGTAACTATCATAGATAAATAAGATAATCGAAGTATATGAAACAACAGATAGAAGCAGAAATCAAAGGGCATGAAACTATAAAAGAATATTGCGCCTACTAGTATGAAAGAATAAACGGGACTACCTACTAATCTTCTATCCTAATCTGAGTTTTTCACAATCTTCTATCTAAGGTCATGAATTTTCACCTTCCAATGTAATAAAAACAATTCAATTAATTATTTATTTTTGTGTTCTATATCTGTGGTATGTTATTCATGTTAAAATCATGATTAATTTAAATTCTCGTGAAATTCATTTAAAAAAAAGTTTTGTATCGATGATTCATCTCATCGCAATCCTTTAATAATCTTTAGCGAGTTTTTGGTTGAGCGTGAGTTGTCTTTAGTTGAAGGATGATATTTAAGAAAACTTATATCTTTTTCGAGTATTCTAATGAAGATTAACTATGTAATTGATATTTATTTTAAAATTAGTTTTATATAATTTGATACAGCATATGCATGGAGAGGTTGAATAGATGTTTTCATAAAATAGTAAAATACTACACTCTATCAACATCAATGGGGTTGTTACGTTTTCTTCTATGGGGAAATTATGAATAGTAAACAGATCCACCTGCCAATATCTGACCGTTTACGGAGCAAATGAATTTATATATATATATATATATCCGTATGACATTGACTCCATACTTTTAGTCAGCGTAACGTGTAAATTTGTACTGTGTGTAACTTTAGCATATCATGAATCTGTTTGGAATTTTCTAAATTTAATCATTTACATGTCAGTTTTAATGATTGACATATGTTAAGTGGAGAAAATATGAAAGCTGGTACTGCAAAACATTATTCTTTTTCTAAAATAAGTTCATCACTCATCTTATACTTTTTTCTCATTATATCACATATTGGGATTACTTTTTCATCAGCTTGTTTTCTTATTTCTTAATCTGATTTTTTTTTTTGTAATAAGGTTAGATTAATCATAGTTATATTATCTTTAAAAGATCACGGCTTGGATTTGGACCAAAATAAATTGTAATTAAACTAGTATACAAACTTATCGTAGTTGTAGAATTCTTATACAAGTATGATTAAGATTTAGAAGTATAATATGAATAGAATTTCATATTTGGAGATTGTAACTTGTATATATACTCCATTCATTAATGAAAATAATTAAGGATTTTTTTTCTTCATGATATCAGAAGTCTAGGTTTTTCTTGCTTCTCGATTTTCCTCTTCCGCTGCCTCGAGTTTTGTGTCAATTCTCGGAATTCGTGCACTTCTTCCTCCTCTCTTTTCAAATTTTCTTCCAAATTCCTCAATCACCTATTGTTCTTTCATTATGTCTACGTCAAAGAACATATTTCACTCTGCCCTTACTGTTTCTAACATCAAGAATCACATCTCTATCATTCTTGAAATAGAAACGTCCAATACGCGACGTGGGCCGAACTATTCAAAGTTCGCACGCTCGCATCAAGTCCTCCATCACATAATCCCCGCGGCTCCTGAGGATACAGAGGTGCCTAAACCCGTGGATGATCCTAAGTTATGGATGACCCTATGCTAATGTTATTCAGTGGATTTACTATATTATCTTTACCGACATGTTGCAAACGATTATTGAACCATACGCTACAACGATGGAAACTTAGAATAGGTTGTGTGACATATTCCAAGATAACAAAAACTATCGTGTTGTTACTATTGAGAAGGAATTTTCTCATGTTCATATGAAGGATTTTCCGAATGTCTCGGCATATTGCAAAAGGGTGAAAGAATTAGCGGACCAACTATGCAGCGTTGGTGCGCCAATTAGCAATAATCGTCTTATTCTTCAGATGGTTGCTGACCTATCCGAGGCTTATAGTGGCGTTCAAACTCTCATTCGTCAAAGTGATCCTCTCCCGCAGTTCTATCAAGCCTGATCCATGCTTACTTTGGAAGGAGCCGACTTGACTAAAAAGGTGGTCATCGACGCCAATCCTGTGGCGATAATGACTTCATCCAATCACTCTCCTGGTTTTGTTGACAATTAGGCCAAAACCGCACCAACGATGGCGGCAAGAAGGATCAAAATCGTAAAAATAAAAGCAAAAACCGCGGCGGAAACAACCAAGGCAGTCGGAACAGTGGCATACCTGCGAAAACAATAACAGTGCCAGAGGTGGGCCTCGAGGTTCTAGGCCGGCCGTACCGTCTAGTTTTGGGACCGATGGCGATCGTATCTCTTGCCTCCTCCCAATTATTTTCTGCCCCTTTGGGCTCTGTTCCAGCCCAATAATAGGCCCAATATCGTGGGTCAGCAGTCTAGTATACTTGGGCCTCGGCCCCAACAGTCCTTCAATATAGTGGGCCCCACATCGACTCCGACAAACATTGAGCCGCAATGTATACACTTGGATTAAATCATTCGGATGCGAATTGGTACATGAACACCGGTGCCACCTCTCACATGACATCCGACCAATGTACTCTCTCGTCTTATTTTAATATGAGCAAAAATCATGGTATAATTGTTGGTAATGACAACTCAATTTCAATTCGTGGTTTTGGTCAAACAACTTTGTCTCCCCCACATCCACCTCTTGTTTTGAAAATACCTTTCATGCGCCTAACTTAATTAAAAATTTGGTGTCTGTCTGAAAATTCACCACTGATAATTGGGTTTCTGGTAATTTTGACCCTTTTGGGTTTCTGTGAAGGATTTTAAATCGGGGATACCTCTCATGAGATGCAATAGTATGGGGGATCTATATCCAATCACGTCCACAACCGTTTCCTCGAGTCACGCATTGATATCCACTTTTACAACACTCACTCCTTCCTTGTGGCATGCACATTTGGGTCATCCAGGGTCGTTAATTATTTCTTCCTTATATAAAAACAATTTTATTTCGTGTAAGGGTACGAGGAGTCCTCCAATTTGTAATTCCTGTCTGTTGGGGAAACATATTAGATTACCATTTGTAGTCTCTCATTCTCGTACTTTGATGTCTTTTGAAATTATTCATAGCGATTTATGGACTTCTCCTATTCTTAGTTCTGTGGGCCAACATTATTATGTTCTATTTTTGGATGATTATTCAAAAAAATTATGGACTTTTCCGTTAGCGAAAAAATCACATGTTTTTTCCACATTCCTAAAATTTAGAGCATTCATTCGTACCCAATTCGAACGAGAAATAAAAAATATTCAATGTGATAATGACAAAGAATATGATAATGGGTTATTTCGGGAATTTTGTGATGTCAATGGCATAGTATTTTGTTTTTCATGTCCTCATACGTCCTCATAAAATGGGAAAGTTGAACGTAAAATTCGTACTATTAATAATATTGTCCGGACTTTATTAGTCCATGCTTCCGTCCCTTCTTTCTTTTGGCATCATGCTCTACAAATGACTACTTATCTACTTAATATACTTCATAACAAAGGATTGCAATTTAAATCTCCTCTCCAAATTCTTTATCATAAAGATCCTTCGTATTGTCATTTTAGGGTCTTTGGATGCTTATGCTATCCTCTTTTTCCGTCCACCACAATTAACAAGTTTCAAACCCGTTCTACCGCTTGTATTTTTTGATTATCCGTCAAATCATCATGGGTACAAGTATTTTGATTTAACATCCAGTAAAATCATTATCAGTCATCATTTTATTTTTGATGAAATCCAATTTTCGTTTGCAAAGGTGTCACGACCCGAACCCCGGGCCCGTGACTGGTGCCCTACCTGGGCACCCTTCTACCTTAACAATACAAGTAAGCTGCGGAACTGAAATAACACCTCATTTTTTTTTTAAAAACAAACGTACGTGCAAGGGCAAAACCGACAAGGCTGCCATATATACATAAACAAAAGACACTACACCGTACATGAGTCCAATCCCACATATGAATACAGCACTTGCGAGTTAAATCAACTATGACGACAAGGCCCCGCCGCACTAAAACTATACAAAGCTCGCATCAAGGACATATACCAAAGATAAACTCCGAATAGAAGGAGCTTATCCAAAACCCCGAGCAGATCCTACATTCGCCGATCACCGAATCACCTAAACTCGCGCAGATGAACGCACTTCCGGGCGAGGTCAAGACAAGAATGTACCAAGTATGTGAACAGTAGTACTGTAATAAAATCATAGCAGCCTAAATAACACAGAGACATGTATGATATGCAACCTACGCATATAACACATAAGCAAATATATCAAGTCGTGACGCAGCCCTCAAAGTCATTACTCAATATAACCACGGGTCTCACGCCCATAATATCAATCACGCCTGTGGAATCCTTCCTCACCGCGGCATCCATGATGTAATAACACCAATAAGGATACATGAACACCAAGTCCCACCTGTGTCCTCAATACCTCGTGGTCCCATGCCCTAATCCCACCGTAAAGCATGACCATAGGGTAACACAAACAAATCCGGGACATATATGATTATCAAAATACAACACATTGTGCCTTACTAACAATGAGAGTAAACATGAGTATCCTTACAATATAAACTAGGAAGCTCATGATCAAGCGGGACCATCCGCGCGATGTCATTTAGCAATCCTATTCTGGGACTATTTCACCGCGTAGGTCTTGTGGACCGCGTGAGGTATTCCTCGCGTATAGTTGGACCCGCCGCGTGGGACTATTTCACCCGCGCATAAGCCCTTTCGGACTCGCATGAGGTATTCTCGCGATAGGACTATTTCACCCGCATAAGCCCTTACGGACTCGCATGAGGTATTCCTCGCATAGGCTGGACCCGCCCGCATGAGACTATTTCACCCGCATAAGCCCTACGGACTCGCATGAGGTATTCCTCGCATCGTGGGTAGCAAATCCACGGAATGATGCAAATGCCACAAACCCGGAATGACCGGCGATCGATATAACAATAGCACACAACCGGCTATTTCCAGCACACATAGGCAAATCCTTAATTACAAGCCAAAGTCCTTACCAAGGCCCACTTAGAATAATTCTCTTTCACAAGCCAAAGTACTTATCAAGGCACACTTAGACAAATTCTCAATTTATCAAGCCAAAGTACTAATCAAGGCATACATAGAATAATTCTCTTTTAACAAGTCAAAGTATTTATCAAGGCACACTTAGACAAATTCTCAATTTATCAAGCCAAAGTACTAATCAAGGCATACATAGAATAATTCTCTTTTAACAAGTCAAAGTACTTATCAAGGCACACTTAGACAAATTCTCAATTTATCAAGCCAAAGTACTAATCAAGGCATACATAGAATAATTCTCTTTTAACAAGTCAAAGTACTTATCAAGGCACACTTAGACAAATTCTCAATTTATCAAGCCAAAGTACTAATCAAGGCATACATAGAATAATTCTCTTTTAACAAGTCAAAGTACTTATCAAGGCACACTTAGACAAATTCTCAATTTATCAAGCCAAAGTACTACATACATACATTCTTTTATAAAAGACTCCTTTCTATGTAAAGCCCCAAGATACTAACACCCGTAGTATCAAGGCGTGTCTATTTTTCAAAGTAAGTTACTACACTTTTAGAAAACTCATTTCAAAGCTTGAAATCAAGTAACTCTAAATTTTCACAATCTAGGCAACTTATGCCGATTAATCCAAATAGACAACTTTCAAAACCTTCCCTAAAGCCGTTATAACCAACTTTCCATAAAGCCGTTATAACCCTTATGGTTTTAGACGTATCCATTCCTTCAATAACCAAGAGACTTATACTATTAAAACCAAGTATCACATACTTACAAAACAAGTTCTTAACTTTCAAAATACTTCAAGTCTCTTAATAGTTAGAAAACAAGTTTTCTTCCACTTTTAAACCTCAAGTAACTTCACCCTAACGCAAGTTACTTCTCTTAAATCATGTCATTTCTCTCTTTAAATCAAATAAGTAAATCACTCCTTTGACTCCCCTAAAGTCATTATAATGACCTTTAGGTTTTAGAACTAAGGCACTAGCCAAAAGATTTGGAAACCACTTCCTTTTCAAGTCTCTATGTACTTTAAGAAAAATACCTTCACTTTTAAGAATCCAAACTTCCCTAAGAAAATGGATTATACTACTTACAATTTAAACATCAAAGTACACTCAAGGAAGTACATAGAACAAATTCTATTTTAGGCAATCCAAATACAAGCAAGGAATGGATCATTCGAGTAGAACTTACTTCCTTTATTCTAAGGAATCATGCTAGAAGAGGAGATAGTTCACATACCTTTTCGGCTAAATCCACAAGCTAAGCCGAATACACCGTAGGTAGAAGTGTCAACCTATAATGGTCACAACAAGGCTATCAACTTCTAGTCTCTATGTAGAAATAATACTAAGTATTTAGTCTCTAATTCTACGGAAAAATCGGGCAGCACTTCCTTTGTTTCTACTCACTTTGCCACCTTTTTCAAGGCCGAATACAATAACCAACAAGCCACATTTAAGGCTCCAAACAACAACCAAACAAAGGGGATTACACGCCTTACAATACGTGTAAAATTCCGCCCCACAATTCATACGAAATAGTGAATATGCCAAAAGCCATTCTCGGCCAACCTCTAGAACAACACTAAGTCTTTTTCAATCCTTCTTACAATTTCCAAGTTCTAAGGTCTAACATGTTATGTAGTATAAACAACTTCAACAACTACAATTTCCTTCTTTATACAACATGCGACGCTTAGACTAATAATCGACTAGAATTGAAATCTTAAAGCTAAACATGCTAGATTTCGGATTAGGGTTTCAATAGTCAAAATACTTATCAAACTTCATACTATATAACACATGCTTGCTAAAATCCATAGCTACAACAATAAGTAAGTCTTAACTACTAAAACGACAAAATTTATACCTTTCCAAGCCCTTAAAATTTCCAAGATCCAAAGTCGCGCCTTAGCAATTCTTAGCTCTTTTCCTTAGGTTCCAATCCGCTCCAAGCACTCCTTAGAGGCCTATGAAGAACCCATCTTCAAGTTCTAACTTCAAAGTTGAAGAACTCCCTTAGTTTCCGTCTTGCGACTAATGTAAAAATGCGTTTTTTTCCGAAATCTTTCTATTGAGATAACCGTACAACACTCTTAGGAACCTTGGGTTAAAGTCTTGTGAACAAAGGATCACAAACTAAATTTTTTGTGTTGGAGAATCATCAAACCCGAGAGAAAGTCTCCAAGAACAATTGTGTTGTGATATTTTCTAAGTGTAAAGTGAGCTAGTCTTGCACTAGTATGATACATATAACACATTGGAGGGTCTAGATATCAACAAATGTGAGGCTAGGATGAATATCACAAGGATTAAGCCTATGTGGACAAGTTGACTAGTCAATTATGTCAAGCTTGAAGACTTATCATCTACATAGGTCAAATGACCATTCTACCCCTTGCATTTTCGTCCAAGACCACATAAGGGTGCCACGTGTCGCCCTCTCATTCGTCCATAAAATTCCGTAACCCTCGTGGGCCCCACAAAACGTAAAATTCCTCGGGTGGGCCCCACGTGACCAAATCCGTAAAAATAAATTTCCATAATTTTAATAAGTTCCATAATCTTCAAATAATGCCTTTTGAGAATCCAATTCTCAACAACGAACATTTTTCCTTTCCGTCGTCCGGAAGATTTTCCGTCGGAAAAACAATTCTTCCTTTCGTACTAATTTCCAAGTCTTGTTTCCTTTCGTACATTCTCTTTTACATGTCCTGAACTTACGGGGTGTAACAAAAGGTGTGTCGTCCGGTGCCTGACTCGTATAATTTTTTAGATGACGGGGTATCACCATATATTTTAAATCATTTTTAGACCAATCCCGTGCCCCTGTCCCGCCAACAGGCCCACAGAAGCCCCAACATAGCCCAGTTTTTGAACCCGATACGTCTATCCAGTCCACTGGGCCAGTGGCCCAAACCAATACCGATTTGGCCACTACTTCAGTTACTGCTCCAGTTTTCGGTTTCAGTCTTGGGCCAGCAGGCCCACTGCCTACTGGTCGGTCAAAATCCACCCAATTATCCCCCGAATCATAAATCCGTTACTCGTAGTCAGCGGAGTATTTTTAAACCAAAAAGATATTTTAATCTAAATTTTAATATTCTTAAATTACCCTTACCCCGTAACCTAGTTTCAGCATTAAATGACCCGAATTGGAAATTGGTTATGACCGACAAATATAATGCTCTTATTGATAATAAGACGTGGGAGTTGATGCCCCGTCCTTTTGATGTTAATATTATTCGGTCTATGCGCATTTTTACTCATAAAGAAAATTCTGACGGTTCTTTTGCGAGGCATAAGGCTCGTCTTGTAGGTGATGGTAAGACTCATCAGGTTGGCGTAGATTGTGGGGAGACATTCAGTCCGGTTGTTAAACCGGTCATGATTCACACCGTTCTCAGCCTAGCACTTTCAAAATCTTGGCCTACTCATCAGTTGGATGTAAAAAATGCTTTCTTGCATGGTGATCTTAATAATATTGTATACATGCATCAACCAATTGGTTTTCGAGTCCCCAATTATCCACATCATGTTTGTTTGCTGAAGAAGTCGTTATATGGTCTTAAGCAGGCCCCACGAGCTTGGTATAAACAGTTTGCTGATTATGTCTCTACTATTGGATTCTCGCACAGTAGGTCTGATAATTCGCTGTTTATTTATCGTCATTGTCTTCTATGGCCTATATTCTGTTGTATGTGGATGATATTATTTTGATTGTCTTCTCTGATGTGTTGCGCCAGTCCGTCATGACACTATTCAGTTCTAAGTTTGCTATGAAAGACTTGAGACCATTTAGCTATTTATTGGGTATTGTTGTCACTCGTCATGCAGGGGGGTTATTCTTGTCACAAAGAAATTATGCTGCTGAGATTATTGAGTGAGCTGGTATGTCATCGTTAAGTCTACTTCTACGCCAGTTGATACTAAACCGAAGCTAGGGCTTCGACCGGCGTACCATACGAGGACCCCACCCACTATCGCAGTCTTGCAGCGACACTTCAGTAACTCATTTTACACAACTGGATATTACGTATGTCATTCAGCAGGTTTGTTTGTTTATGTATGATCCTCAGATTGAGCAAATGAACACACTAAAATGCATTATCCGCTACATCCAAGGCATACTTGATTATGGCTTACATCTATATCCATCGCCGGTCTCTACATTTCTCTCTTACACAGATGCTGATTGAGGTGGTTGTCCGTACACCAGGTGTTCTACGTCTGGTTATAATTGTATGTTTCTTGGTGATAATTTGGTCTCATGGTCTGCCAAACATCAAGCTATCTTATCACGTTCTAGTGCAAAGGCCGATTATCGAGGGGTGACTAATGTTGTTTCTGAATCATGTTGGCTCCGTAATCTCCTCTTAGAGCTTCACTTTTCTGTTCACAAAGCTACCTTGGTTTATTGTGATAATGTTAGTGTTATATACATTTCTGGCAATCCGATTCAACATCAGCGCACTAAATATATTGAGATTGATATCCACTTTGTTCAAGAAAAGGTAGATCGTGGACATGTTCGCGTCTGCCATGTCCCTTCCAGGTATCAAATTGCAGACATTTTTACGTAGGGTCTTCCCTCAGTTCTATTTAAAGATTTTAGGGACAGTTTCAGCGTACGAAGACCGTCCGCTATGACTTCGGGGGTGTAAAAGATCACACGACTTGAACTTGGACCAAAATAAATTGTAATTAAATTAGTGTGCAAACTTACCATAGTTGTAGAATTCTTGTACAAGTATGATTAGGATTTAGAAGTATAGTATGAATAGAATTTTCCATATTTGGAGATTGTAACTTGTATATATATCTAGGGCTGGTCAGTGGGCCGGGCCGGGCCTACTGGGATCGGGATAGACGAGGTCGGGACGGAGAGGAGGGGCGGGGGCGTGCTAGGCGGGATCGGGTCGGGCGGGACGATTCTGTGTCTCGTCGTCGATGGGCGATTGGTCGGGAGCGGGGCGGGGTCGGGACGGGACGGGGTCGGGACGGGACGGGCGGGACATATTTTTTTTTAAATTTTCCACTAAATTAAAAATACTAACAAAGTAACATATAGTCATATAGTGATAGTCATATACTCATATTATAGTATTATACTCATATATATTTATAAACTAAATAATTAAACAAAGATAAGAAGAGAAAATGAGGTATTTATAATTGGAAAATTGGGTTAAAGTGTAAATATAATAATTTAGGGGTTAAAAATAAATATAAAGGGGGTAGGGGGGTTGGGGGAGTGGGGGAGGCCAAAAATGACCGTTGTCTAACGGCCAAAATGTAAAATGGTCGTTATTGCAACGACTATTTTTGGCAAGTGACTAATTTTGGGCGGGACAGGGACGGGGAAGGTCCAAGCGGTACCGGATCGGGCGGGACCATACCATGTTCCGTCCCGGTTCGAGCCCCGGACCCGCTATTTTTTTTAAAATTTATTTAATAGGGATCGGGAAGAGACCGGGACCGAGCCGACCCACTGGCCAGCCCTATATATATCCCATTCATTAATAAAACAATAAAGAGATTATTTCTTTCGATCTTCATAGTTAAATTCTCGGGTTTAATACATGTTCTGTATAATTATGTTGATATAAGGGAGATAAATGCAACGTATAACTCGTCAACGTTTACCCATTTGCTAGTTTTGACCTTTTCTCTCCCCCTCCCCCCCACCCTAAAATTTATATCTTAAGTTCTTAATCACATGTGCACTCTGCCAAGATAAATACATTTATTTCCCTTTTTTATACATATTTCTCACTATGGTTTGACTAGGACTTTTCAAATATTGCACATTCTATTATTTATTAGGCACAATATTACCATTTTTTATACTCCTAAGACAATAAATTATTCGTAGCTTCAGTGTGCTGGATTTTAACATTAAATTGAGTAGTAGTAATTCAACAATTTAATCTATTAAGTCTAGCTAGTAATTCAAATCATTCCTTAAAACTTTTTTAAACTCCAAGTACAACAGAGTTTTCTAAGGCGAAAGCCTTTAATTGCTATCCAATTAATGTACGTTCTTCTTCCAGCTGGGGGGACTTTTTCTTTGGTGTCCAGGTGCAATTTCTCTTAAATCTATCTTTTAATCATTTTAAAGTTTAGCATTGTTATTGCTTTGCTAGTAATTCAAATCATTCACCCTTATTCTTATACGGGATCATCGTACTCCACCTCTATTCTTCGGACATTTTTCTATCTTAAAATAACATTAAATAGCCTGATCAACCACTCTAAACTTGACATGTCTGCACTCTTCCAAAATTCCACCGGAATCTCATCAGGCATAGTCAATCTACCCTTGTGCATCCTGCGAATAACACCCTTAATCTCCTCTACCTTTATACACCGATAATATCCGAAATCATGACTTCCCTCTTAGGGCTCTAGATCCCCCATCACAATATCTCTGTCCCCCTATTCGTTCAAGAGTTTATGAAAGTAAGACTGCAATTTCCATCGAATGGCGCATCCTCCATCAGTACTTTGTCATCATCGTCCTTGATGCACTTAACTTGATCCAGGTCATGGATCCTCCTCACTCTCTCACCTTGGAAAGCATGTATAACTTTTTATCCCCGTCTTTGCCCTCTAATTCAATATACATGCATTCAAAACTACCATTTTTACCGCCGTAACTGCCAACTTCGCCTCCTTCTTCTCCATCTTATATCCTTCTCTATTCATTCGCTTTTTTTCCTCGTTCTTACGCTCTACCAACTTCACATACGCTACTTTTTTCGCCTCCACCTTCACTTGGACTTCTCCATTCCACCATCAGACCCTAACAACTCTCTAGCTGCTACCCTAATGCAACTAGCAGTCCTATCCCAATCCCACATTGTATTCGCGTCTCCACTACTCCCCCAAGCCCTTATAGCCATTAACTTTCCCCTATTTCTTGTGCACTGGCCGCAGTCAAGCTACCCCATTTGA
The DNA here is from genome assembly GCA_029844215.1 of Przewalskia tangutica. Lineage (NCBI taxonomy): Eukaryota > Viridiplantae > Streptophyta > Magnoliopsida > Solanales > Solanaceae > Przewalskia > Przewalskia tangutica. The sequence continues at coordinate 157,479,024 of CM056720.1, forward strand.
TTCAAGGCCGGTCACCCGCAACTTTTTTTTTCTTCTTCCTCTTAATCTCCAAATCTATTGCCAAGAACTTATGTCGGGTCCCAAAATTCTCACTCAGAATAATGTTGCCATCCTTGACCACCCCCTTCTATATTAAAACGATAGATGATGGAAAAGGAAAGACAAATAGACGATTACCAAACATTTAATTTTTAAAAGGATATTTGCACATTGAATATGTCCAATGAGTGGTTGTCTTTGATTAGGAGAGGCAGATTCGTCTTCAATTTTCTTTTTTCTCCTTCCAAGATAGTTACTCCCTGTGTCTCATATTACTTGTGTATTTTTATTTTTTAAAAGTCAAACTATATAAATTTTGAGATATATTTTTCACCATATTAATATGAGAAGAAATGCTACTTGTAGTACTCTTTGTGTAGTTTTTGAATATCTAAACTATAATTTTAAAATATTAAATTGATCTAATTTAATTTAGCTTCAAAAGTTAGTCAACTTGACTCTAAAAAATCCAAACTGAAAAACTAATATGGGATGGAGAGAGTACTAATTAACAAAGAATGGGTCATTTTAGTGAGACCTATTTCCTTATGAAAATTTCCTTTAAACGGACTCCTTAGACTTTCTCTAAAATCAGTTTTTTTTATTATAACAATAATTTTTAAATATTGAATTGATCTCAAAATTAATTCCGGGTTAGTTGTTACGCTAAAGAGAAGAGATATATTTTTGTTAACATTTTCTATCTTTAATTTTTTCTCTGAACAACCTAATCTTGGTATAGCTTTTCAAGAATTCGTCATATAGTTTCTAATTTCAAGTTCTTTTATTGCCCTCCAAGTATGATAATCTCTCTTGTTCTTGGCAATTTCAATGTGAACATAGTTTTCTTCTCAATTTATATTCACATCACACTTCATCTGGTGTACTGAATTAGTAGGATAGTCTCTCTATTCCAAATCAAAAGCTCTTCATTATTCCGGATTTGGTGACAGCTATTCTAGATAAAGTACGTTTACAGAACTACGTTTCATTATTTCGGGGAATGTCCCACACAAGATTGTTCTTTGTAAACTTCGAATTGCTATTTATTATATATATTATTTCTGCACTTAAATACATGTTTAATTTAGGAAGAAAAGAAGTTAATAGTTCGCCTGAAAAATGGATAGTTATCCAGGTGTCATCACGCCCTAAGAAAAGTCGAGGCGTGACACCATATGACCAACTTTACCACAATAGTTGCATGTTCCCTTAAACTTTTCAGTTGTGTGGGACTGACCATCCTTTTTCGTCATATTTGCCTTAGCCTCGGCGGGTTGTTTCCCCTTTGACATGACCTTCTTATTATCTTCCTGAATTTGGAGTTTAACAATAAGTTCGTCTAGTGTCATCTCTGTTAAAATTATTAAGTAAAAGGGCCCATGTATATGTTGTGTATATTATGTATATTTGTCCCTGGCCTTTAATAGGACTGGCCCAAATAAAGAAGGCCAGCCCATTAAAGGCCAGCCCATATGATATCATATCGCTAAGTACTTAGGCGATCATCATTGTGGTTGGACAGAACATTCGAGACTCACCTTTTTCTTATCTTCCTCAAGAAGCTTTCTCATCTTCCTGAGTACTTCTCCTCTATAAACATTTTTTCTCTTCCATTAATGGAGATAATGAATATGTTCTGACCCTCTGTTCCGGTAGCCTTCTCATCGTCTGTAAAGAAGTGTCCTCTCTGAAAAAACAAGAAGAACACAGTCTTGAGAAACATCAAAAAGGAACTTACCGACATCACCTTCTCGCACTAGTGGTTGCGTTAATCGGCGGTGTCGGATTCCAACATGGTATCAGATCCGACTATCCTGGCGACTGTGCATGTGTCCAGATCTGAGGTATCTTGTACTTTGAAATCATCAAGAGTTATGTATGTCTTGATCTGAGGTATCTTGTACTTTGAAACCTTGTTCAGATCTTGTTTGTGCATACTGTTTCTTGTTTACTGGTTTCCGATCGCATGCGTATCTCTTGCTCCACTCATCCTGATAAAACTGTTGAAAGGCGTGTTCTCTTGTAATGATGGTATGCAGATCCTCCTATCAGAGTAGTTCTCCGAAGATGGAGTAACATTCTGGGGTTTGGTGGCTAGTACCTCTAACTCCACTACCCTTGACCACAACCATCCTCTATTTTTACAAGCCTCTGATGTTAGTGGTGCCTCTTTAATATCCTTTCAGTTACTTGGCTCTGAAAATTATACAGTCTGGAGCAAGTCAATAAGGATTGCTCTCCTTGGAAGAAATAAACTAGGGTTTGTGAATGGAAACTGTAATAAAAATCAGTATGGGATGGAATGGTGGGAACAGTGGGACAGAGTCAATGCTGTTGTTCAGGCTTGGCTAATGAATGATGTCTCTAGTAGCTTATTGAGTGGAGTACTATATGCAGAGACATCATATGAGATATGGAAAGACCTAAAAGAAAGATTCGATAAAATAGATGAGTCTAGGACCTATGACTTGCATAGGGAAATTGCTACACTTTCACAAGGGACCTCTAGTGTGGCAGAATACTACACTAGACTTAAAAATCTCTGGGTAGAATATCAAGCCATTGTGCCACCACCTAATTGTGGATGCCCTACCTCTAGGGACTTTACTAGCTACCTTCAGAGACATAAACTGTATCAATTTCTTATGGGCTTAAATGAAAGTTACATGCAAGCTAGGAGCTAAATTCTCCTCATGTCACCTCTTCCAACTGTCAATAAAGCCTATTCTATGATAGTGAGTGATGAAAATCAAAAGGGGATATCTGCCAAGAATGTAGGAATTCTTGGAGCTGGTCCTACTACTACTGCTATGTACTCTAAGACTGGAAATCAGAGGTCAAAGAGGAATAACCTTGTTTGTGAAGAATGTAAGATGAGAGGCCACACAAAGGAATCCTGCTATAGATTAGTTGGATATCCCCCTGGTTTCAAGTCCAAAAGGAAAGAATATCTTTGCTTCATAATGCTCACAATAGAGGATCCGAATCCTCCTAAGCATCTAAAACTAGTGGAAGTTGAAGGAGCACCAAAGTTCTCAAAACACGCAGATGAGCAGATTGTACAACCATCAACAACAATCATACACAGACAGTGCATTTGAACTCTCGAGGTAGTCAAAATTCGCAAATATGGCGGTATTTCTCAACCCGAGCTCTGCATGTTTTCAACACTAACAAAAATTGGATAATAGATACAGTGCTCAAACCATATGGTATCGACCTAAATATGTTAGATAAAATCACCGGTAATGATGAGTCTACCATGTCAGAAGGTATTCTTACCCAATGGTCATCTGCGCCCATTACACACACCGTATCGATACACTCAAACAGGAGTACATTGGAAAATGTTTTCTTTTTACCTCAATTCAAGTATAATCTACTATCTGTTTCTCAACTAACAAAAGAGCTGAAATGTACAACCATCTTCTATCCTGACTTCTGTTTATTTCAGGATCTTTACAGTGGGAAGGTAAAGGAGATTGGTAGACTCGTGATGGGCTATATGTACTAACTAATCATACACAGACTCATAAAGACTGCCCTAAATGTGCAAGCTACTAAGCCAAAGATAATCATGACAAAGAAGATATTACTCTTAGGCACATAAGTGGGCCACACCTCCAGCAAGGTACTCAGCAAACTGATCAATGCTAGTAATGACAAAGTTGCTGAGGTAACAAAAACCTGTAATGTGTGCCCTTGTGCAAAACAGAATAGATTACCCTTCTCTAATAGCACTACTTATAGTAATAATGCATTTGATATTATCCACATGGACCTATGGGGTCCTTATAAGACTGAAACATACAATGGAAAGAAATTTTTCCTCACCATTGTAGATGACTACACCAGGATGACCTGGATATACCTACTCAGACTCAAATCTGAAGTTTGTGTTGTTATTAAAGACTTTCTTAAATACATTTCTACTCAGTTTAACCAAATTGTCAAAATCATTAGAATCGATAATGGAGCAGAATTTGTCAACGGTACTTGTCAAAGTCCTGCTTTGAACTTAGGGATCATTCACCAAAGAAGTTGTCTTTATACCCCACAGCAGAATGGTGTTGCAGAAAGAAAACACAGACATATACTAGAAATAACCAGGGCAATAAGGATGCAGGCCAATATTCCTTTAAAGTTTTGGGGCCTATGTGTGCAGGCTGTTGTCTACTTAATCAATAGACTACCTTCATCTGTCACTCATACTACACCCTATGAGGGCCTCTATCACAAAAAACCTTCCCTAAGTCATCTAAGAACTATTGGGTGTCTATGTTTTGCTAATGACTTAACTGTTACTGATAAGTTACAGTCTAAAGTCAAAAGGTGTGCTCTTATGGGTTATTCTGAGACACAGAAGGGGTATATCTTGTATGACCTGGAATCCATGTCCTTTGTGGTCAGTAGAGATGTTACCTTTAGAGAAACAGAATATCCTTTTAGAGAAAATATATATGAGAATCCAGTCTTCCAGAACTTGGTTGATAACAATGAATACCACAATATATCCCAAGAAAACCTTCGTAAGAACATCGGATTCGAGAAAGGAGGTGTGTTGATATTACTAATATTGAATGCTGAGGACATCATTTCTTCTCATAATAATTCTGTAGAGGAGAACACTGATACTACTCTGAAAATTGCTGATCACTCAACTAGAAAGTCCAGCAGACACAAACAACCTCCTATATGGCTCAAAGACTTTGTCACCACCAATGCCAACAATGTAACCTACCCTATTAGCAAATATATTTCCTATGATAGCCTAAAACTTGTATATCAAGCTTTCTTAACTTCGTGGTCGAATCGTTGAACCAAAAGTTACTTGGAAGCCTCAAAAGATCCTAGATGGGTAGATGCTATGAAAGTGAAATAGATGCCTTGCAAGAAAACCATACTGGGAAATTGTTACATTACCAAAAGGAAAAAACCTATAGTCGTAAGTGGATCTACAAGATAAAATATAAAGACAATCGGAGAAATAGAAAGATCAAAGCTAGACTTGTTGCAAAGGCTATAGTCAACAAGAAGGCATTGATTATCAAGAAACCTTTTCTCCTGTTAAAATGGTTACTATAAGAACTATTCTTTCTATCACGCCTTCCAGAAGATGGCATATCCATCAAATGGATGTGTATAATGCTTTTCTTCAAGGGGATCTTTTTGATGAAATTTACATGTCTTTGCCCCAAGGCTTCAGTAGCCAGGGAGGCAGTAACCTTGCTTGTAAACTAACTAAATCTCTGTATGGGCTGAAACAAGCTCCAAGACAGTGGAATTTCAAACTTACTGAGGCTCTGGTTCAGATGAATTTTAGACAATCTGAATTTGATCATTCACTATTTCTTAAACAAGGTAAGCAGGATATAATTATCATTCTTATCTATGTGGATGACATGTTAATTACATGGAACAATATAAGTCTCATAAAGGAAACCAAGCAGTCTCTTCATAATATTTTTAAAATGGAGGATCTGGGGGAACTAAGGTACTTTCTAGGAATAGAATTTGCTAGATCCACCAAAGGAATTGTTATGCATCAAAGGAAGTATGTCTTAGAACTTATTTCTGAACTTGGCCTAGCTGCTGCCAAACCTTATAATACACCCACTGATGCTAATGTGAAACTCACCACAAAAGAGTATGATGAGTATGTAGAGAAGCAGAGTTCTAATGCAGGAAAACCAGTCACTGCTGATGATCCATTAAAAGATATCAGTTCCTATCAAAGGATAATTGGTAAGTTGCTATATCTTACTCTTACTAGACCAGATATTGCTTATAGTGTGCAAACACTTAGCCAATTCCTACAAAATCCAAAGAAATCACACTATGATGCTGCACTCAGAATTGTAAAATATGTGAAAGGTAAACCTGGACAAGGACTGCTATTATCTAGTAACAAACAAGAGACTTTAACTAGTTTTTGTGATGCAGATTGGGCCTCATGTCCACATACAAGAAAGTCTATCACAGGTTATTTAATCAAGTTTGGAGACACTCTTATTTCTTGGAAATCAAAAAAACAGAGCACAATTTCTCGCAGCTCTGCAGAAGCAGAATATAGAAGTCTTGCCAATACTGCTGCTGAAATTACATGGCTTCTGGGGCTGCTGAAAGACATTGGTATAACCATCAGGCAACCAGTCACTGTGTACACTGACAGTAAGTCAGCTATACAAATGGCAGCCAATCCTGTGTTCCATGAAAGGACTAAGCACATCGAAATTGATCTTCACTTTATTAGAGAGAAGATTCGACAAGGGATGATTCAAATAGAGTATATTAAGACTGCAGAGCAGCCGACAGATAATATTACAAAAGGGTTAACAAGATTACAACATCTACATCTTTGTTCCAAGCTAGGCTTGCTAGATATATTCGAGCACCCAGCTTGAGGGAGGCTGTTAAAATTATTAAGTAAAAGGGCCCATGTATATGTTGTGTATATTATGTATATTTGTCCCTGGCCTTTAATAGATCGCCCAATAAAGAAGGCCACCCATTAAAGGCCAGCCCATATGATATCATATCGATGAAGTACTTAGGCGATCATCCATTGTGGTTGGACGTAACATTCGAGACTCACCTTTTCTTATCTTCGCCGAAGCTTTCATATTCCTGAGTACTTCTCCTCTGTAAACATTTTTTCTCTTCCATTAATGGAGATAATGAATATGTTCTGACCCTCTGTTCCGGTAGCCTTCTCATCGTCTGTAAAGAAGTGTCCTCTCTGAAAAAACAAGAAGAACACAGTCTTGAGAAACATCAAAAAGGAACTTACCGACATCACCTTCTCGCACTAGTGGTTGCGTTAATCGGCGGTGTCGGATTCCAACAATCTCCTTCGTCTTGAGTTTCAAGTAATTCATAAACACAATCCACGAGAGAGGTAGCTTCTCGATTAATGCCCCAACCAAGAATTGCTCGTTGGGCTTCAATCCTTCCAAGTCTAGATGATGTATTATCATTTGAAATTCCTGGACTTGGGATGAAACACTTTTGTTTTCCACCATTTGAAATTTCAGAAATTTCCCAATGACAAACTTTTTAGCACCCGCATCTTAAGTGTTGTATTTCTTTTGCAATTTGTCCCACAATTTCTTGGTTGTCCCGACGGTGTAATACCGTGTACAAATGATCGGACAAACTATTCAGAATATATTTCCTGTACATGAAGTCAATATGATTACATTCATCTTAAACCATCTTCATGTCATTAATGACATGGACACCTTGGCCCCCTCCCGCCATTTCATTTGGCTGAGGGTCCGTGTCTTCTCCAACTTGTGGAGGGTCTTCGGTTAGAAAACATGGCATTTTCATAACTGTCAAGAAGAACAACATCTTTTGCTGTCATCGCTTAAAGTGAGTATCCATGAACTTTTCAGGACGTTCATGGTGAAAATCAGCGGGTATCGTGACAGTGGCGCCTCCTTGAGCAGTTTGGAACGCGTTTGGAACGCCTTGAGCAGCAGTGGAGTTGACATTAGTTGTGCCAGAAATAGTAGAGTTGAGGGCATTAGAATTGCCTTAAAGAGTGGTGGTGAAGGCAGTGGGATTGCCTTGGGCATCGTTGGAGTTTTCAGCGTTCAAGTGATCTTGTCTAGTCATGTTGTCGTTGAAACAACAAATATTATATTAAGCTTGTCGGATATAAATATAAAATTACAAGGAAATGAGAATTGTAACAACAACAACAAGTAAACAAGAAATCTGAAAATTAAACAAGGAAATGGTCTTGCTGAGTCGATTGAAGTTTCAATCTTTCCTTAAGATAATATTGCCCCCGTATATCCTTTCAACGGTTGTGATATCAATTTATCTCCCAAGATAAAACAGCAATCAAACAAATGAGCAAAAGAACTCAAGTGTTCGCTTGATAAGAACGATCTTTGAGTGTATTGTGATTGCTAGAGATGAAGACAATTTTCAGAGAATTGTTTAAATGTCAATGTGTTTCAATTGAGCCAAAGACATCAATTTATAGGTGGATGATTTGGTCTTCTTAATTCACCAAATGGATGACCATCAATGTCAAGTAATGATCATTGATATTGAGGTTAATTCAGCCTAGTAATGACTGAATTCAATGGCCAAATAATGGAGAGTAATTGCTCCAAAGTCAGCCCAAGAATCAGCTTTAATCCGCCCATAACGGTACTGAAAAACGTCGAGGCACCGCGGTCTCTCGGGATGGCACCGCGGTGCTTAAATTCCAGTAAGTCACTGAAACCGAAAATTGGATTTGCACCGCGGTCCTGTCCTTGTGGCACCGCGGTGCCTCCCATTTTTCGTGGCGATTTTTCTGATTCGTTTTCATTTCTTCCTTTCATTTACTAACGTGAAATCATACGTCATTTGGCCAATAACCGTCTATTTTCTTATGTCTCAAACAATTCATATACAATCAATACATCTTTCATTTAAGGAAATAATGATCCTTGATACTTTTTATGCATGTGTTTGAAAACCATGTTTTCGACGTGCGAAGCCCCTAATTGTTCGATTCATAATTAATAGGATTTACTTTATTTCACGTTAAATAAATATTTTCTAACACACACAATGAAAACTATTGCTTTTTGTTGCACCTAACAAGTATACCATGCAAGAACATGTTGTACATGATGTAAATTGTGAAATTGGATATCTTTTTTTATATACACATAGTTGATGGGAGATCCAACTAAATTAGATAACCACTGGAATATTTAACGCTTTTCAAACCTTATAACTACCGGACTGTTCTAAGGATATTTTTTAATGATGATTGTGTTCGTATCAATTTACGTACATCTCTACTATTTCACATAATCAACTATTTGTTCACTAGGACCAAAGAGGTAACTATATTCTTATTTCCACCTAATTCCAGCATTAGGTTAAGGAACTGCCTTTCATATGATTTGATTAGACAATTTTGGATGACAAAGGCCATTGTGTCATACGTGAGTTGTTTTCCTATTTGGAATGAAGTGAACGGAAGAGTTAGGCACATCCATATTCCGTTTATTATTTACTACACACTTTATGAACACCACAAGATTATCGATAATCTCATTTCCCTAGCTTACCACAGGTCAATGAATAAGGCATAAAGGCAGCCTCATGACCTCAACTTACAAAGTGAATTCAGGATCTGAAATCACTAAAATCTAAAAATATAAACATTCATACCTTTTTTTATATGTATAAATAGTTTAGTCAAGTAGAACTATTTATATCTAAAAATACAAACACTTTAAGTGAGAATATAAAGTGTTTTCTTGAAAACAGGGTTCATAAACAAGAACTATCGAACCTGTCCACCAGACCACCACCCCCTGCCCCTCCAGTATTTTCTTGAAAACAGAGTTGTAACTCTCAAGCCTGATTGGTAATAATAATTTGTCTTTCTGAACGGAAGAGCTATACCAATTCCCCACAGAGCAAACAAAAGATAGAAAGTAAACAAGAATCTCTTTGACCATCCAAAGAATAAGAAATTGAACGTTAAAGAAAATGACAATCACAAAATGTATCAAGTTCCATGCTTTATATAAGTGAGAATATCAACATCGGTCAAGCCTCATCACACTAGTCATTCTCACATCTGTAATAGAATGAAAACATGAACTCCTTATATGAATTTGGACATATAAGGAGTCAGATCCATGATTCATTATTTACATGACCAGACCTATTCCAATGATTTGTTCATCGATGTTGGACCCCCAAATTATATTATCCACGCTCCAGTTAACGAGGTCTGAGCGTGCAGGGAGTGTTAGGAGTCGTTACATCGGTAATGAAATGAGAACATGATTTCCTTATATGAACTTGGACAATACTCACCCTACAAGCTAGCTTTGGGGTTGAGTCAGGTCCAAGATCCATTCTTTATAAAATGTGTAAACTACTAAGAATTGTTGTACTTTTTACCAGTAATAAAAAGAGAATACAGTTGTATTAAATGAATACAAAATGGTACATTAAGCTAAACAAGGAGAGTAATAAGTGAATGGATGGGGTTTTAATTTATTTAGTTTCCGTAACACATCTAAGCAATTCGAAACGATTCAAAGAGAATAATTTAAGACTGCACTCATCTCTATTAATCATCTAAAATAAAGTTTCAAATTTCTACATCTGTTTCAGAAATCCCTAAATTAATTCCTAGTCAAATAAAAATCCCAAATTTTTTGTAGCCAAATAAAAATGACTAGAAACGAGAGAATATGTATAAGACTAATTCTTTAACCACCTTCCTCAAGTAACTCTATAATTTGAGAATTTATAGCAACTGTGAAAAAAAATTATATATTAATTCAGTTGTTAAAAACTTTTATAGTGTTATCACCTTTTTCCTACATCAAGAATTACAATGGCTAATCCAAAGATAGTGGCACAGTGGTCATTAGTCAAATTTGTGGTCTTAGGGTCACAAGTTCGATTCTCAACGGATACGTTCTCCGGGGCATATGCCTCGTATTAAAGCCTGGTAGCTTAACCGCGCGGGCATGTTGCAGTGTGAGTTTGATACTCCTCGCACAATCCGCAGGGCCTGACCTTGTAGCATTGATCCGTTGGTGGCGATCAGACACTGAATGCGGGGCGCACATCCCGCGATTTACCTGGCGGTGGCGGCTAAGAACGGGTTTCATTCGCCTCCAGGAGCATAGTACCAGTACTTGTGCAGGTACTAGCGATATGGGGTACTAAGGCCACCCCGAGATCTGGATTATCAAAAAAAAAAAAAAATAGAATGGCTAAAAAAAATTAAAAAAATTTTCTTTCTCTCAAATTTTTAAAAATATTTAAATTTCCATAATAGAACATTTATTACATCTAGAATTTCTATCAATATTTCCAACCCTTTTGTACATTTAGAGAAAATGAATTGTGGGTTTTGTGTGGAAAAATCATGTCTTTGTATTTTTTTTTTTATATATCTTTCATGGGTTATAGTAATTGTTTCCAACCCTTTAGTATATATAGAGAAAAAAAATTGTGGGTTTTAGGTGGTAATTATGTGGAAAATGTCATGTCTTTGTATTTCTTTTTATGTATCTTTGGTGAGTTTTGTTCTTCATATTTTGGTGTCTTATTTTCCTTACAATCTTGCATCGACTGCTTTCACTTTGAGTCGAGAGTCTATCGAAAACAATCTATCTACCCCCACAAAGATAGAGATAAGGTCTACGTATATCCTATTCTTCTCAAACCCAACTTTGTTGGATTACACTGATTATGTTATTGTTGTTATTGAAGAATTAGAATGGCTGAAAATTCCAATCAAATAGAAAACGTGGTAGTGGTTGTTCTTGAAGTGAAATTAGAATTTGATGAGCCTAAAGTGAGGAAAACTAAGAGCATAATCCAAATTAAACAAATCGTATTATTGTGCTTTCATTAGTTATATTCTCTTTCTTTTTCTCTCTTGCAATTCTTTTGATTGTCATATGGATATTTTCGTTAGGACAATATGAATGTGAAGAGTTAGTGAATTTGCCACAAGTTACAAATAGGAATTGTCATTGGCTTGATCACTCTTGTTTATTGGATTAGCTATCTTGTAGTGTATTTGAGGTCTCGTTTTCAAGTAATTGGGCTTCTTTTAGCTATGGTGCCACCGATGATAATGTTCACTGTGGGCCTGGGCCTTTTTGGATCGTATGATAGGGTGACCCAAATGGTTCCTGGTTCTTCAACATGGCTCAAGAGGACAGTGCATAATGAAGAGACTTGGAACAATATCAAGTCTTGCATATAATCCACAAACACTTGCAAGGATTTAATCTCGAGGACATATTTGTTGAAGTCTTTATGATTTCACAACTATCAAGTTGTCTTTGTGAGTTACAATGGATATACGAGAATAGTATACAACTACTACTAGTGATTCGAAAAGATAAACAATAATGAATTACAATATAACAAGCTTGAAGTCTAACAAGAGTTGTGACAACAATAATAAATTTTGTGATCTTGATCTTCTGTCTTGTATCAATCTTGGATCTGCCGTCCTGGATCTTCGTTCCTATTGCAACAAGCTCCTTGATCTTGATAGCCTGAAACCAAAAAACACTAAATCTCTACTTGTTACAATTGTGCTGAGTCGAGTATTATCACTATGTCCTTAAGACATTATTGCCCCGTATATATCCTTTTACGTTTATGGGCAACTGTCTCCCAAGATAAAATAACATCAAACGAATGAGCAAAGAAAACTCAAGTGTTTCTAAAAAAGAACCTTTGAGTGTTTGAAAGATATGCTAGAGAGGAAGAAGTTCAGAAAAATCTGAACTATACAAGAGTGAAGTGTCTTCTCCTATTGAGCCAAAGCCTCAATTTATAGTTGTGTAAGAATGCCTCTTCAAGTGCCCATGTAATGGTCATTTAAGTGTCATGTAATGGCCACTTAATTCACCAAGTACTGCAGTCAAATAATGGCTGATTTATGGAGGAGAAACTGACATCTTAATGCCCCAAAACGTCCACATAATTAGCGAAACTTTTGGACTTTTGTTCGCACAGACAATGCCTCGTTAGCGTTGTAGCTCCAGTGGCCAGAAGACCAACCAGCGGCCCTTAAGGTGTCATGACTCAAACTAGAGGGCTGCGACGGAAACTCGGATCTCACCCGCTGGGTACCCCAAAACACACCATCACCGTATAATCACATAAGCACGGACTAAGCCGAAAAAGATCTTGAAAGCTCTTGACCAGAAAACTGACATACATATATACCTGTCCACGCCAAAGCCGAAAAGGCCATACAAAAACACTATCCACAGGACACCTGTCTACAAGCCTCTAAGGAGTATACGACATCAAAATATCATATCAAGACTAGACTGCAACTCTGGAATAAAGAGAGTGCTCCAACATCAGCTGACCAGCAACCTACCAACGTGAACCATCACTCTCTTTAACTGAACCTGCGGGCATGAAACGCAGTGTCCCCCGATAAAAGGGACGCCAGTACGATTGATGTACTGAGTATGTCAGGCATGAACAATAGCATAACAGAAATATAATAATAACTGAAACAGGAATAAATGACCAACAATAAATACCTCTGAGACCCCAATACATATGTCTAAATGATATGCAATGTAAATGCGGTATAATATTGGCCACACATGCACCTTCCTTTCATGATAGCCTCTGTGGGCGTCAGGTTATGTCGGTCACACAGACAACTTGATATCGGTCACACAGACATGCCACACAGGCTTCAATATGAATGTATGTGCGTAGCACCAGTGGTCTAGGGTAATATAGGAATGCAATACAAATGAAAATGAATGAATGACAACACCATATTTCAATTTCAACGGGTGACATATTACCCTTGTATCTTTGACAACCTATGAACATCATCATCTTTTCTATATGCCTTTAGAAATAATTTAGACATGATTTTAGCCTAAGAATCAATAACATGATTATTCTTAACTTCTAAGAGTAGAATAAATTATGAAAAAATACCACGGTTATATTTCATAACATGAAACATGTACAAAGGAAGAAATAATTTGCTCTCACATACCTCGATAAACCAATTCCAGTTATTTACCTCCGGAATCATTATCTTGGGATAACCATCAAATTCACGCCCCATCTCCAGAAAGCCAAATTCTTGAACAGGGTCAATACCGGAAATATCAACATCCTCTAGGTCAAATTCAATCCCTACTAGACATGAACTACTGTGAAGACTTTCAGCCAATTGGGTCTCTATTTCCATCTCTTTCTTTGCACCCCTTTTATCTTCATACTCTGTTATTTGACAACACAAAAACCAACCCCTGTCCACCCTCAATACAATCACACCACCTGTGTTATAGCTAGTTAATGGTTAAAGCTAGCTAAGTTGGTGTGAATGAGAAATTGAGGAAAAAATGAAAGGAAAATAAAGTTCAAAGCAAAATTCATTTTCAAAGGAGCTTTGTACCACATCGGTGGTAGAAAGGGAAAGTTATGTGTTTATATTAGAAAACACTTCCTCTAGCTCTTAAAGGGTTGAGAAGAGGGACTCCCCTCGCGCCGTCGTCGTCGCTCGGCTCAGATTTAAATTTGGTCAAATGATCTGATTGATTGATAATCTTTTTGGACCAAATTTATTTAATTTCAATCTTCATTTTCTGAAAATATTTTTTTATTTCCGCCGGAAAAAGATTAATTGGTAATTAATTTTTGCGGAATAAAAATTAAATTTTCCAAACATTTTTTTCTTCCATTTTCCAAAAAAGTGGTCTTTCCGAACAGTCACCAACCTTTCCGAACAGGCACCTTCGAGGCTATATATAGTATAAATTGAGACAATGTCTCATTTTTAATACACTGAAAATAATTTTCTTCATTGAAATTCTGCATTCTCTTTCACAAAAAAAAAACTATCGAGTCTTACTGTGGTTCGTTGCCAACTTTGAGTTCGTCGAAGTCATCGGCGTTTAAGCGCTACTCTGCGGCATTATATCCGTTTTATCCTGGGAGGAAGTAATCCATAACCTCGGGTACAGTGAGGAGATTAAATTCCTTAAGGACACACAGTGAATTCTGTGGTCTCGGATATTTTTCTTACTTTCTGCATTATTCCTTTCTGTTTTTTCCGTTTTCTGATTTTGAACACAGGCGCACAAACAAGCTTAAGGAATTTATGATTATTTTTGTGTTCACTTGTTCTTGTTTAACGATTACAGAACATTGTCAGGAAAGAAAAAAAAAGTGTTTTCTCAGAAAATAAAAATGTGTTTTTCCAGAAAGTAAAAATAAAAAGGAAAGGAAACGTGTATGTTTGTTGTTTCGGTGTAACGAACTTGTATGATGTTTGGAGACTAAATCTTCGGATTTTCTACTCCAATTGAGATTAATGTTTTCATAACTTTCTACTTATTTGGGTACTTGATTTGAAGATATAAAAACTTCATCAAGTATACAACATACAATTTACTGCATTTCGTTTCAAGTATTTTGATTCGGTTTGAAGAAATAAAATTTTCACCGTTGTGTATTATATTTGTTGCAATCAAAATTGATTCGGTTTGAAAAAATAAAATCTTCACCGATCACTAAATTTTTCTGTTGTTTCGTTTGCGACAGAAATGGGAGACATGATTCCAGATATGAATGCTACTGCCACACCAGCCCCCGTGGTTGGTTCTGCGAGCAATGTTGCGTACTTACGATCGTCTTGCACGGCAAAGATCGAATTCGCAGAAGCCTGGAAAATTCACCGAAATTGATTTCAAAAGATGGCAACAAAAGATATTCTTCTATTTAACTACTTTAAGCCTCCAAAGGTTTATTAAGGAGCTCGTTCCAGTTTTGCTGGAATCAACACCTGAGAATGAACGTTTTGTTGTAACTGAGGCATGGAAGCACTCATATTTTTTGTGCAAGAATTATATTTTTAGCGGACTGGAGGATTATATTTACAACGTCTATAGTAATGTGGGAACATCAAAAGAACTATGGGATGCGTTGGAAAAGAAATATAAAACAGAAGATGCTGGATTAAAGAAATTCATTGCTGTCAAATTTCAGGACTATAAAATGGTAGATGGCAAGTCTGTTGTTACTCAAGTTCAAGAGTTGCAGGTTATCATCCACGATCTCCTCGCTGAAGGTTTGGTGATTAGTGAGGCGTTTCAAGTTGCGGCAGTGATAGAAAAGTTACCTCCTTCATGGAAGGACTTCAAAAATTACTTGAAACACAAGCGAAAGGAGATGACACTGGAAGATCTCATCGTCCGGTTGAGAATCGAGGAAGATAACAAGGTAGCTGAGAAAAAGGCAAATGAGAGATCAACCATAGGGGGAACACATGTTGTTGAAACTGCCCCAAATAATATGAAAAAGATAAAAAAAGCATCGGGACCAAGGAACTATCCCAACAAGAAGAAATTCCAGGGAAGCTGCCACAATTGTGGAAAAATCGGACACAAAATTACAGACTGTCGTGCTCCGAAAAAGGAAAAGAAGAAGGTTCAGGCTAATATGGTTGAAACAAACGAGGAGGTTGATGATTTGTGCGCTATGTTGTCTGAGTGCAACCTAGTGGGAAATCCGAAAGAGTGGTGGATTGACTCTGGCGCCACTCGCCACATTTGTGCTGTTAGAGAAGTCTTTGCTTCATATACTCCCGCCGGGCCCGACGAGACCATATATATGGGAATTCTGCAACAGCCAAAATTGAAGGTTATGGAAAGATACTGGTGAAGATGACCTCTGGCAAGGTGGTGACTCTCAACAACGTCTGTCATGTTTTTGAAATTAGGAAAAATCTAGTATCTACCGGACTTCTAGTGAAGAACGGTTTTAAGTGTGTTTTTGTTTCTGACAAGGTTGTAATAAGTAAGAACGAGATGTACATAGGAAAAGGTTACCTCACAGAGGGCTTTTTCAAACTGAATGTAATGATCGTTGCTAATAATAATAAAGTTTATGCTTCGTCTTACTAGCTTGAGTCAAATAATTTATGGCATTCACATTAAGGACATGTCAATTATAGAACCTTGCGAAAAATGATTAGTTTGAAAGTATTACCTAAGTTTGAATGCAATCAATCAAAATGTCAAATCTGTGTTGAATCTAAGTATGTAAAACATCCTTATAAGTCAGTTGAAAGGAATTCAAGTCCTTTAGACTTAATCCATACAAATATTTGTGACATGAAGTCAATCTCATCTCGCGGTGGAAAGACATATTTCATAACTTTTATTGACGATAGTACGCAGTATTGCTACGTTTATTTACGTAATAGTAAAGATGAAGCAATTGAAGCATTCAGACAATACAGAACTGAAGTTGAGACTCAACTTAACAAAAAGATTAAAATGATAAGGAGTGATAGGGGCGGTGAATATGAATCTCCTTTTGAACAAATATGTTTGGAATATGACATTATTCATCAAACAACTGCCCCTTACTCGCCACAATCAAACGGAATTGCAGAAAGGAAAAATAGAACACTGAAAGAAATGATGAATGCATTGTTAATAAGTTCTGGTTTACCCCAGAACTTGTGGGGGGAAGCCATTCTAACAGCTAGCCGAATACTCAATCGAGTGCCCCATAGCAAAATAAAATCTATTCCATACGTAAAGTGGAAAGGAAGGAAACTCAATTTGGGATACTTCAAAGTGTGGGGGTGTTTGGCCAAGGTGCAAAATCCTAAACCCAAAAGGGTAAAAATAAGACCTAAAACCATTGATTGTGTTTTCATAGGATATGCCACAAATAGTAAGTCATATCGATTTCTAGTTCACAAATCAGAAAATCCCGACATTCAAGTGAATACGGTAATTGAATAAGATAATGCTGACTTCTTTGAAACCGTATATCCGTATAAAAAGGAATGTGAGTCGTCTAGCAAAGAATCTAAACGACCTCGGGAAGAAACAAAGGAAAATGTTCCTGATGAGGAAATTCCAAGACGCAACAAACTTCAAAGGACGTCTACTTCCTTTGGACCAGAATTTCTAACATTTTTGTTAGAAAATGAGCCTCGAACTTTCAACAAAGCTATGTCTTCATCGGAAGCTCAGTGTTGGAAAGAGGCAATCAATAGTGAGATAGAATCCATATTGAACAATCATACTTGTGAATTGGTTGATCTTCCTCCAGGGAATAAACCTTTAGGTTCCAAATGGATTTTCAAGCGGAAAATGAAAGTTGATTTCCAAATGGATTTTAGACAATGAGAAGGTCTTGATTACTTTGACACATACTCGCCGGTAACGAGGATTACATTTATTCGGGTGTTAGTAGCGTTAGCCGACGTGTACGGTCTTGAAATCCATCAAATGGATGTGAAAACAATCTTCTTAAATAGAGAGTTAGATGAAGAAATTTATATGAAACAACATGGAGGGTTTGTAGTTCCAGGAAAAAAAAATGTGTGTCGACTTGTTAAGTCTCTTTACGGACTAAAATAAGCACCCAAACAGTGGCATGCAAAATTTGACCATACAATGCTGTCAAATGGATTCAAGATAAATAGTGTGATAAATATGTCTACATTAAGAACAATCTGAACCACGTCGTCATTGTTT